>JAMQGT020011332.1:0-124408 GCA_024447675.2 Pterophyllum scalare | reverse complement strand
TACTGACCGAAACATGGTGTAAACTCACTACGTGCAAACTTTTAAAACTTAACTTCGGATATTAGAATACAAGTGTCATGTCCTAATAGCTATTGAGTACACAAATTTGTCTTTATTTGACAAAATAATTTTCTATTTAATCTCCTTTTTTTTTCTTGATAAGCCTGAAAAGCTGATTTACATTGCAAAGCTGGCTTTCCAAGATTTTGTCACTACCTTTACTTTCTCCAGTGGCTAATTTTGATCCAGGGGCCCCAGTGTGCTTAGAACTATATTGGCGTTGTGGTGTTGTGGCATGGCACAGCAGACTCACGGCAGCCACTACAGCCTGGCAGTAATACTAAAGCTGACTCATTTGCTCCAAGGCAAGGGGAAGTTTTACTGAGAGACTACTGATTTGCACTCTGGCATATCCAGATTTGTGATTTGAAACAATAGCTCAGCATCCACAAAGGGGGTCACATAAGGTGTTTGCAGAAAGAGCTACACTGAGAGAAGACAAAAAGAACAATTGCACATTACACACACACACACACACACACATATATACATATATATATATGTGTGTGTGTGTATATGTATGTATATATATATATATATATATATATATATATATATATATAAATATAATATCATGTATAATGTAAGGGACTTCCTACAGTGCTTTACTGGTTGCATTGTAATCTTGCTTGACAAAATGATGAGATCTAAAGCACACTGACCTACTCTGATGTGCTCAAAATGGGCATTAAGGAAACATTGTCCTCTTTCTTCCTTTGGGCCAAAGGCTTTGTAAGGCAAAACACTGCTCCCTTTCATCAAACTAGAGTGAGTGCATATTAGCAAATTGTTGAAAAAAAATCTAAAATCTAATGTAAAAAAAGTCAGATGGCAGTAATGCCAAGATAGTGTTGTTGCCCTTGTGCAATGTGGTCACCATTTTTCTATGGCGAATGGAAATGCCAAAATAAGAACAGAGTTTTTCAAATGCAAAGAAGTGGGCAGCATAATGACTTTTCTCTTTTCTTGTCTTGCCATTCAGAAGAAGGCTTTTCTTTCCCTTTGTCACTTAGACTGGCATATAATTAACTCCTGCTTAATATGCTGTGTAAGGGCTCTCCTCCCCATGCAAGAAGCTTTGAACCCATAGACCACAGACTGGGACAAAACCCCAGTGGGACTGCTTCCTTAGTGTGTGTGTGTGTGTATGTGAGAGACAGAGAGAGAGAGTGAAGTTGTTTCAACATGACAGTAGAAAACGCAAACATAAACAGCACTGCAGCACCCGGGTGTAGTTTGTTCATTAAAGAAGTGTAATATAGCATATTTTTATGTTTTTATAGATACTATAGCTCAAACTCCATCCAAATTTTACAATCTGAGTAAAATCCCTTAAGATTTTTCTTGGAAAAATCCATCTATCTATTGCATCGACATGGATATAGAGGTATGTTTAAAAAGGGGGGGGGGTGCAGCTCCCAGGACCTCTGAGGCACCTCTGCACCTCTGTGACCCTCATCTGTGCCAAAGTTTATTGCACCTCCTCATCCACCTCGTCTCCACCCTCTCCTCCGTCCATCCCACCACAAAGAGCCGTGATGACCCTTCTGTCCCTCTCTTTCTTCTGCCCTGTGCTCCCTCCCCACCTTCAGGATGCCTTCTCTTCCAGAATCCATTAAGGGTAAAAGAAAAAAAAAAAAACCTCATGTCATGATAGTGAAGGAATGAAGAAGCATGTATTTTGGGGGTTTGCCATGAGCTTAAAAAAGGGGTCATAGGTCTTGTTTTAAATGTGAAGTTGAGCTCATGCAGTGTTGGAAAAAGTAACAAGATGGAAGTAATTGGAGTATTATAAAAAGGCCTATATACATAAAAAATATCCCTTAAGGCTTATTCTGATTGTTGAGGTCTGGTAGTTTTGGATGGCTACTCTATTTTTTCTTCTTCTTTTCTTCCTAGTACAGGGCTGTAAGTAAAAATATTAGCATGTGAATCTCATGTTCAGAGTGGATATTCTGCCTTCTCCATCTTTAGCCTAACTTAATCTGCGCTGCTCTGACACGTCCCTGTTTGTTTACTCCACGTGGACTCCCTAGAGCGGGACACATTATGTGCTGTGAAAAGCTACCTGCTCGCTATTATTATGTGACAGACTTACTTGAAGGTGGAGGAGGCACAAAAAAAAAGCCAAGGTGGGGGTCCTGAACGCTGCGTTAGAGTTTTGTTTCGAATGTTTTTTTCAGTTGCAAAACAGATTACGGTGCAGGTTGCAACACAAAAGACTGTCAATGCATCACTTCCTACAGCCATCCCGGGGTGAATAGGGCGCAGGACGGGGGCCACTCCGGGATACTCGAGCGCAGGTGCGACTTGAATAACAGCCAAGCCGTAAAACGCGGAGAGGAGAGGGGGGGGGGTGAGGCGGTGGAGAGGAGTTATATATATATATATATATATATATATATATATATATATATATATATATATATATATATATATATACCTGTTGTAATTAACCTGCGGTTAGTGTAATCTTCTTGGTAAAAATGTTGCAATGTGAGCCTGGAAAAGTTTTAGACTTTAGTGGAAGCTCCACGCCGCAGCACGGACGAAACCCAAGATAGGGAGAGCCTTTTCTGATCAGTTACACCATAAAAACAAAAATTACACCTGCAATGAGGTTTTAACCCATCATCAAGTCTTCCAGCTGTTTTTTTTCTTTTTGATCACTTCTTATTAACAACTAGACTCATAAACAGCCCAGTCTAATCAGCTTTAACTGCAGACAGCAGAGCATTAATAATTTACAGCCTATTCATTCATCTCATTGGCTGTCTTTAGATAACGCGTGGAAGAAAAGTTTCAGTCGAGTATTGCTTTAATATTTCCCCATTAGATGGAGGTAACGAGAACCTTTCGGGATAGAGAGGAGGTGCGATATAGCAAATTCGAGTAATGCTGTCAAAGTATAACGGAATCTTTTTTCTTTTTCTTTTTTTTTAAATAAAACAATCAGACTATATAAGCACTTCCACTGGGGAAGGTGTATGTTTATGATGCCAAGCCTGACCTCAGGACCAACCTCTGCCGCTGACATCACTCCTCACGGCTCGTCGCTTTCGCTCGCGTGGGAGTCCCATCGAGGTCTGAGGCTCCCGCTGTGACCGAAGGCGATGCTTCTACACCATTCATTCTCGAGGCAGGCGCTCAGGACACACACTCGCCACCGCTCCCCAGACAACTTTTTTTTTTATTCCTGAAAATAAACAAAGCCCAGAGATGACAGAAGAAAGTAGGGGAAAGCGTAGGAAACAAGCCAACCCCAGGAGAAACCGAGGTAAGAAGCGTGAAGCGCCGAAAACTTTTAAAAAGTTAGTGAATGATGCTGGCGTGTTGCTGCAGCGGACAGAAGCCCTCAGTGAGAACTGCGTTCATTTCTCGTGCACTTTGTAGATGAAAACTGAAAGTTTCCTTTGGCACCAAGGAAACTTTAGTTCTGTTCTGCATAGTATATTTTGATACTTAAAGACACTTCCCCCCCCCAGTACATGGTTTGGGAATGCCTTGCAGAGTAATTTGAAGGGATGAACCGTCAGTTTTGGTCAGGACCGCAGGGATTATTATTCTACCTGGAAATCCAGAACTTGCGGCTGCTTGCATGTAAGGAAAACTTATGGACTTCTCTTCACCCACATGATTAAAAATAAATAAATAAAATACATTCTAAATAAAAGGAGAAGCACAAAGAACTATAAGACTTTACACACCAATATACTTTCTACAATGAAGTCAGAATCAGAAGTTAGTTAGGCTGTTTTATTTAGTTTCCTTACTAAGAAATCATTGCTGTCAAACATCTTAGAGTCCCCTGTTCTGTACTCCAGTGCGCTTGTCTCTTATGCAGCCTCATACATGCAGTGTAGCTGCTTTTCACCCGGAAAATTAACCTGCTCTGACACAGCAGCTTTCTAGGTTTCAGTTCCCTTATTTTCAATGTTGGATTTTTAGTTTTGCAGAAAGTTTTCTGCAGTTCGATATTCTTTCATTCACTGGTTGTCAAAAATAGAAGGTGCAGCATCTGGAGTAAAAGGAAAGGAGTAGCTTTAAATTAGTGTGTTTCATCTTGGAAAGTTTCTATTTAAAACAAAACGAAAAGTTCACGTAAAAGTTCACATTTAAAATATGTACATTAAAAAAAAAAATTTTTTTTTCTATCCAATGCACAGGTTTCAAAATGAGATTTAAAGCAGCCTTCCTTATGCATAACTCTTTAGCTCTGCTATGGTGCACAGTTAACTTTTTTTTAAAAAAAATCTTGTTCTAATTCTTTTATGGTTATCATCCCGATTATCAGGAATTAGTGTAAAGTGTCAGTTGACCTTAAGGCTTTAGATCATGTTAGTTAGTGCATGAGTTTCTCTGAATGCACTTCCGAATACTGCACTAAGAGGAACTTCAAGACTGCATGCTGAATTTAGAACATTTGTTAAGACACTGCTCTGCATGCAACAGGCGGTACGTGTTTGTGTGTCGAGCTGCAGGTGTGTATATCCTTGCTTCTGTTTGTGAGTTCCGATGGATACACATTTAAAATAACAGTTGTTCTTCCAGCCTTCTAATAAGGACCAAAAATATATGTTGGAATCAAATCCTACTTCCCTAACCCCGGACTCTAAAATTATCCACAACATTGAACACTGAATGTTTCTCGAACCCTAAATTTAACTTGAAACCCCTTTCTAAATATATCAAATGGAAACCTAAGACTAAAACCTCTGAATTATGCTAATAATAATGGAGTATATGGGCAATGCTGTTGGCTCTTCACTGCAGAGAAAGCCATTACTCTAACTGTAAATGAAGCCCTAAACCCAGAGAAGAAAGAATTAAGTTAGTCACTTTGGCATTTCTTTGTTATCTTAGAGTCTATTTTGTTATTAAAAAGTGGCCCGGGCAAGAGCACACACAAACACATGGATGGAGTTTCTCTTGAAAGCCATCGCAAACCATATACTGCTGTTGTTTGCCTCTGATCTGACATGCAAGCGCAACAAAGCTAGCTGGTGCAAGGAGTTGGTTTGCTCGTTTATTAGTTTGCTTAAAGTGCTTCCCCATTTTATTCAGAAAGGTGTGAAGTTCAGCAAAGCATCACCAGGGTGAGATCCTCTCTGGCTGCTAAGCTTTAACGGGTACTCGTATGTGCATGTGCAAACACACGCACACTCTCACCTTTGACTGTCACGTTGCAGTTTGTCGACTGACTTCACTCTGTTTCACAGATCAACAGCATCACACTGCCGTGAAAGCTATCAGCTAAAAAGCACACTTGCTGACAAGGACCTGTCACTTATCAGGCCACCAGTAAAAAAAATGGTCCGGTTTTTTTTTTCTTTAATTCTTGCAACGATCTCAGAGAACAGATAAGAATCACCTGCAGGCAGTTTCCAGTAAAATTTATTAAGTAATAGGATCTGAAGAAGTGAAGGCATGTTAAAAGTGAACAGGAACTAAAAGGAAGCTGATTATGAATTGATATTAAGCTTAGTCACGTTAAGTCACGTCGATGGATGTTTTCTGTGAAAGCGTCTATTTTTAGGCTCTCTTTTCTAATCCTTTATCATTGCTTTGTGAATCGTTAGCGTGTGCTCATATAGCGTCTATGTCACTAATGCATCAGTGCAAGTGAAGGGTTTCTGTGACTGCGTGCAGTGTGCTTGCTGCATGTGCATCCTCATGTTAGAGTGCAGACATGTGTATTAAAGCAGGATCTGGAATGTGCTGGGCTGGAGGCGGCGGTGTGAGGAGGGAGTTAAAGGTCCTTGATAAAACCAAATGAATTTGGCAGACTCGACTCATAAGACAGAGATTTGGGGATCTGTTCCAAACCAGAAGAAAGAGAAAAGGCACTGACTTTTCTTCTCTCTCCAAGGCGCCTATTGATTATGTCTCTGTCTACCCCAATAAAACCGTCAATGTTCAGCAATATCGGGCAATGTGAGGAAATTACAACTTTTCATTCCTGGCAGATTGGAAACAGTCCTGCGATCAGGACAGGAAACCTATACTTTTAAAATGTCAACCTGTATTTACTGACTCTGCAAGAGAGTGTGAGAATTAATTAGCCAAGCGCTGATACCCAACAGTTCAACATCCCTACTTCATGTCTCTCTACACAGTCTGCTACACCAATGGCTGCTGTCTTACTGAGATTCCTTCAGTAGTTAAATGTTTAAAAGTGTTTCTTGCACAATTGTACAAACCGAAATAAGTGTATCATATTTTTTGGAGTAAAATAAGTGCAGTGAAAGACACAGACACTGTTTTTGGCAATGCAGTTTTAATTAAACAACATATCTTATTTTCTCTTATTGCATTTGTTTGCGTTAATTTATCCAAACTGCATCTGGGCTTTCCCCTTAGTCTCCTCGCCAGAATGACATTGCCATAACTGATCAGACTGATTACAGCATTGCTTTGGAATCAGATGTAGGACCGTGTTTCATGGACACCCTCAGAAACACATCTAGTTCTGTTGCCTTGCACTTTATGTTTTGTTAGTTCATTTAAAAACCTCACTTTGTCATTGAGTGGATGTGCTTGTTTAAGAGAAAGCTTTCTCTCGCTCTCTGTTTCCCTCTCTCCCTTTCTCATTTTCTCCTTTTTTTCAAGTGCCAATATATTTAAACTCCTTTCCCCTTTTCTTCTTTCTCCTTCATTGATTTCCAAACCCCAGTCTTTGTATGCAGCTGGGGCCCAGCTGTGTGTCTTTGACTGTGTATGTGTGCGCATACGTGTGTGTGTGTATTTGTGTGGGTTTTTCTGGCACAGCGCTGCCACAGTGAGCATAGCACACTGTACACAAAGGACTCGAGCAACAAAAAAAAGAGGGAAAACGCAAAAAGAGAGAGATAGGGGAAAGCATTGGAACGTTAAAGGCTGACGTGCTTGTACTGTACAGAGTGGGAGGGGCTGGGCCTTTTGGACCGAGCCTACTTTAACGGCAGATGTATCGGCGCTTTGGGATGAGGGGTGGGGAGAGCGAGACAGCAATGAAGAGCCCAGGCACCACAGTTTATTACCAGGACTCTTCAAGGGGCTCAGCTCAGGCGTCAGAACCAGCGGGTGGGAGGGACAGAAGAAGACGAGAAGAGAGGAGGATGACAGAGGTGGGGAACTGATGGGGTTGACAGGGCTGGAGACAGTGAAAACAGCTCTTCGGTTTGAAAAGATGAGATGGAGGGTTTGAGGGGTGTGTAAGGGCAGAAACGGAGGAGACACGATGGGCGACAGATCAAGGACATTCTAAGTATTTCCTTGTTTGTTTCTCAATGTTCCCACAGCTCCAAGCGTCACAGATTTCTCCTCTGTGTGTTCAATACACAGTCTACACAACAGAAGTGGGGAATCCCTTGATTGAGTCCCTCTGGAATTTTTAAACATGTTTATTCAATTATTGCTCATTCTGATGTTTTATATGAAGCCAAAGCAGTCTCATGTCTTACTGTACATTCATGCCGCATGGCTGCCATAGTATGCATCTTCTCCAACAGCGGTTACTTGGAAAATACTCCCACTGCAATGATTAATTAACGCAGCAGCGGTTTCTCCCATATTTCTTTGTTCAGTGTGTTACAAAACCATCTCGTTCTGCATATGGCAACGAAAAAGTATGTAATTAATTTCGAATCACTGGGAGCTGCTTACAGAAATGAGTTTCATTCAAACTATAACGCTCTGATTCCTACACAGTAAAAAGTGCATGTGCAGATAGTTGACGTCACTTAAAATTTTGAAAACGAGCTACATTTCTGCTTTAGCCGTGGCACAAATGACAAAAGCAGCAGAAATGTAGATTGTTTTTACTCAAAGTTTTAAGTCACTTCAACTTTCTGCACATATAGTCAGTGTATAAAAAATAATATTCTAGTATAGGCATGAAGAAGCCTCAATAGACAAGAAACTTGAGAACTTGGTGTATGTCTGTGGATCACACGTTTCAACTGTAAGATAACACAATTAGCCACAAAACATATGAGGTGTGTATGCATATGTATGTGTGTCTATGTGTGTATATAGGTGACTGGGTATGTACTTGTCACACATTTAACACCAACTGTAGTTTCGCAGTTTCTCGAGGCATTTCTATTTTTGCTTTTTTTTAAATTAATGTTTTTTACATCAAAGGAATTTTAGCAGATAAAATAAGTTAACACACCGTATAGCCTGATGTTGCAAATCGTTTCCTGCCGTTCGCAATATATTCCATTTGCAGTGTTAATATTATGTCCTTTGACTTTGGCACCAGTTCTCGCCATTAAGTCTATTTGTGGATCTTCCTTTACTGCAGGCAGCCTGCGTTTGTGTGTGTTTCATATGCTGCACATGTTTGACAGAAGAAAGAGGTTAAAACTATCCAGATAGGCAAGCTCTCTACACACAATTTATAGATATGTGCTGTTTTATCACACCTCAAATTAAATTTGGAAACCCTGCTTCAGCTGTCATGTATTACAAGGGCCAGATGGGTGGCAGAGAAAGAGAGAAGAGAGGCAGATAAAGAGGCGGAGAGAAATGAGAGCTGCCTGGCAGGCAGGAAGGCCCCCTCGGTTGGCTGAGAGTGTGGCAGTATTTAAAGGAACTAGGAGATTGAAGAGGCAATAGTTTGATATGTGACGTGTGGTTTCCATCTGCAATTGTCAAGAGATGGACAGCATTTGTGGGCTCTGCCTTGATCACCACTAAGGCAAGGCAACATCACACATGCAAAGAAGCAGCATCTCTGGAGTCATCAGTTTAACACTCTGCATTTTTTTTTTTTTTTTTTGCTTGCTTTTCGTCTGTTTTGGTCAGAATCTGTTTTCTTTTTGTTGTTGTTGTTGCCTTCAACTTTCTGGTGACTGAAAATGTTGTTTCAGGACCAGAGCATAGCAATAAATAGGTTAAACACATGGTCCACATGAACTACTAGTTGGGAGTTTACAGCAGGAAAAAAAAAAGGATTAAGGGCTTTAGCATAGGACAGCAGAACTTTGTAGTACCGTTTACTATCACCTGGGGGCGGTGTCAAAACTATGACGAGCAACTGGTAAATTGGGCTTTTTTCAAGTTTGTCCTATTGTTGATCTTTCAGCCCAGGTGCTAAATCATCCAACGTAATGAGTTTTTTTTATGGTATATGTAGAATGCAGTATTATTATATGGTGCTGTAAATGGTACAGTATTGTGTACAAGTCTAGAGCCACCCCTTAATTCTTTATAATGTGCCAGGAAAATGGGAAATAGGTGCAGCGATTTATTGAAACATGAGCAAAGATAAATGGAAATACTATATATAACTCAAACAGAGTTTATACATCTCTAATGAACTTGAAAGCCAATAGTTGGTATGATCTCCATTATTGTTCAACACAGCCTAAATTCTTTTTCTCTTTAAGTGATCTTCAGGCAAAGTTCTCCAGGCTCCTTGAAGGACATTCAAAGCTCTTCTTTGGATATTGGCTGCCTTTTGTTCTGTTTTCTGTCAAGATGATCCCACACTGCTTAAAAAATGTTGAGGTCCGGGCTCTGGGGAGACCGATCTATGACTGATAGTGTTCCACTGAATGTTTTTCTATTCACGGCATTGGCAGTGTGTTTAGGATCATTGCCATGCTGAAAAATGTTGTTGCCAATCAGATGCTTTCCAGATGGTATTGCATGATGGATCAAAATTCTGCATTCATAATTCCATCAATTTTGACAAGATTCCCAACACCAGTGGTTGAAATGCAGCCCAAACCATGACAGAACATCCACCGTGTTTTACAGACGTCTGTAGACACTCACTGCTGTACGTCTCTCCTGACCTCTTCCTTGTTGTCACAGATTTTCAGTCCAGTTCTTGTGTAATGTGGCATACCTCAGCTTTTCTCCCTGTTTCCCTTCCTTAAGCATGCTCGTCCTTCCACTGAAAAGGCCAGATACATCTTTTTGGTCCAGCCTTTCCTGGATTTTTTTCCAGTCTCTTAAGGATATGAATTTCAGATAGTGTTCACTTGCTATACATAGCAGTTTTTAGTTTTTTATTAGGCCTGCCACTTCTTCTTTTGTCCTCCACTTATCCAGTTTCCTAACAGTTTTTAAGGATGTACTACATACCATGGCAAGATATGCCAAGTTTTCAGCTAACTCTTAGGAAATCACCTTGTTGGTGGAAAAAGAAAATACTATTGTATACCTGTAAAACTGTGTTGTCTTTGTCATTTTTCATAGATTAAAGCAAAGAAATTAGAACAAATTGTGTTTTTGCTACAGGCTGCTAGTAACAAAGTGCCTAAAGATACAATTTAAAATTGGTTCTTATGTGCTCATGTAGACACAACACTGGTTCATGCCTTCAGTTAGGAACCTTTTTTTTAATGCTTGAATGATTCATAGGTCAGTTTTAGGCTACCTAACAAAGAAAAAGGAAAGTTTTCCTCTGAAAATGGTCAGGTACTTGGCTGAAAATGAGTGAAAAAGCAGTCAATGTTCATAAAAGCCAAGACAACTATTGCTCAAAAAATTTACAGGAGAGCTTCCGTCCTTGGAAATCAAATCTAAAGAAATGAGGGGAGGCTCAAGAGTTTTGCACAGTGGTTGCACATGTTGGAAAATCTGATTTATAGATAAAATACCCAGACTAGTGCAGTAACTAAGGAATAGTTTTCTTATTATCAGTTAATCTGTGAAGATTTTTTTAATTAAACAAGTAATTATTTAGCCAATAAAAGTCAATCAGCAGTGAGGATGTCATTCACTAGCTCCCATTTCATTTAAAATGCAAAACAAATTAAAACTTATTTTGTTTATAGAGAAATCTTCAAAGCTTTTATAACTCATTGTTCCACACAGCAGTATCTTTACACGGTAATCCAGCAAAATATTTCAGTGCATTTCTGATTAGTGTTTGTCCACAATCATCTAAGCCAGACAGTGAAAGTGAGAGGCACTGCAGTATAAATAGTATACCAAAAAAACTGACTCAGCAGATCTACCCACATTATCTCAAGTTACAGTATATGTTATCATACTGCAGGTCTGTACTCAGTATATTAAAAGGGCAATCTATCATTTTCAGCTCACCACCATAAATTCCACCTGCAAACAAAAGTTGGTATGTATATCAACCCAGGTGAGAAAAAAAAAAAGGCAAATTTGGACTAACAAGAAAGGCATGGGAGTGCTCAACCGGTCAGCTCCCCCTCTCACTCTCCTTCAGCCTCCCTGTACCTGTGATCACCTGGTACCTCCATCTGCCTTGCACATCAATCTCTCTCGTCCACACACAAACACACACAGATGTACGCATAGTTACTTGGTTGGGAGTAAACACATTCCACATTTAGGCCCACCTGTAACAGTCAAGGCTTTAGTTGTTAGAAACACTGATATCAGTCTAACTCCTGTTATCTCGCCCTGTGGGTTTGTTTTGCTGGTAGAAGAAATGCAGAATCTCTCCATCAGACACGTTAGAGATGGTGAATGCATTGCTTCTGCAGATGAATTTCACGGGCAGTAAATCACCACAAAAATTCATTTAATCAGTAAAGTAATTTTGCATACATAGCAAAGAACGCAATCACGATGAGAGTGGAAATGAGTCTTTGAAAATTAATGAGAAGCCCATTTTTGTAAAGCCAGTTTAAATGTTGTATTTTCAGGCTTGATCAATGCAAAACACACTGGTCAAACTTTCAGACTTGTGTCATATGGAGAAAAGATGCATGCGAGAATTATACAGTATGAGTTTGTGTAAATTAGGCTTTAGCTCAGGTATGATAAACAACAGGATCCATGCACCGGAAGTATTTTGTGCTAGAAAGGAAGCAGCGCAGTATATACTGGTCATTTATCAACATCTAACAGTCTACTAGATAGTCTTATCTCTTTTTTTTTCCTTTTACTAAATTTCTCATGGTATGTGACAGGTTGCAAAATTGCTGAAGTGGGGAAGGTTTTTAATCACAAAGGCCAGTCACTCATAAAAGAAAAATGAAAAGGCAAAGAGGAAGAAACATTTTGAAGTTGTCCAGAGTCAATTTCTTTTTCATTTTCAGTTCCGCAGTCAACTTTGGTTCCTCAGGGAAGCAGCGTAGTTATGATTATACAATGCATGTGTCCAGCATTGCAGGAGGGATGGAAGGGGAAATAAGTCATACGGCACCCTGGCAGCATGTTAGAGGGAGGTAACGTCATCTAAATGATACAAGTATTCAGTAGGTATGAATGTGTCCAGACCTCATGCTGGGAGGAGGCTGAATGTCAGGCAGAGATTTGAAAGCTTTACTTTCGTGACTTCATTAACTGTCGATCTCAGCAGATTTAAAACTTTTTAAGGGTCTCATCTATAGCCCCTCATTCCCCTCTGTCTTTGTTTCTCTCTTCCTGCTCTTGAACATCCCTTTGTATCTTCTTCTGTATCTCTGTTACCACGTATCTCACTTTCACCATTTTTTCCCCCATTTTCATCCATTACATCTCTTCATTTGTTCCTCCTCTCTTTCCATCTCTCCATCCTCTGCTCCACCCAGCCCGGGCTCCCCCAGTGCTGTACAGTCGCCATCATGTCCTCCCCCTCCTCCCCGAGTACCTCCCCTGTCCCACTGACACCACACGCTGCTCCCATCCCCCGAAAACCACTTCAAACAGCCAGCGCCATCAAAGACCACAGTCAGTCAGCCAGGCAGTCAGCCAGGCAGCCAGTAAGGCAGCCAGTCAGCTAGCCTTCTGCTTTGACTTAAAATTACTGTCGTCTCAGTCGCAAGGCTGCTTTCCTCTTCTGATACACATCAAAGATCCTCTTAAACTCCCCAAGTTTGCTTTTTAAACGTTTTCCTTGTTGAGTCTTTTTTTAATGCACATTATTTCACTCGTTGAGGTTTTACACTCTCTTTCTTTCTCTCGCTCTCTCTTCTTGCCTCTTTTTTTTTTTCTGAAACGTGGGCCAGGTCAGTAATGACATGCACACACTTTCTTGTGTGGTTCTGCTGCCTTTGCGTTTTTTTTTTCTCTGTGACTTTAATTAGTTTCTTTTTTTAAGTAGTTGGTTTTTGGGCCTCTTCTGCACAGCACACTCACACATACATGCATATCAAGTGGGAACCAACCAATATACGCATGTGTGTAAATTAATATGCAGTATGATTCATAAATCTTACTAATGAGAACTGCGTAACCGCAAAACGACCAGTTTAATAGCGTGTTTTTCTTTTTGTCGGCGTTTATTGATGTGTGCGTGCTTGAAGGACAGAAAAAAGTGACAAAAGTAAGCAGAGGGACATACGGGCAGGGGCCGAGAGGGAGAGGGTTTTGTTCACAGCCGTGTGCAGTTTAGAGAAAGACAAAAATGTTTCAAAGCTTTTGAGGTCACATGGTCACCTGAGCTGGGTTGGTGCGCTATAAGCTCTCATTTGAGCGATGTAATGTCATCATGGGCCAGAGGATGGCGCCACATTTGTATGTTAGGTGGGAACTGAATGCCATGTCTTATCTATAGGCTGTCTTAATAGAAGAAAATGTGATATTAAAAAGAAAAGTATTTGATCATATCATTACATTGCATGTTGCATGTTTGTGTTGGAACACTCCTACCCTGTCTTTATATTTCATTTTTAGTCTTTGAACATGAAGCTGATCCTTACTTTTGTCAGCTGCACAAACAGTTTAGTGTGTTTCTGTAATGTTGAATACCTCTGTGGGGTGTGCTCTGATCTTTTATATCTTAATGTGGTGGGTTTTCTTAAAATTCTTGTATCTGGTGTTTTAAATCTGCTTTGAGTGGTTAGATTAAGGCATTCTATCTTTTTAAAAAAGTGAATCACACAAAACACCTCTAACACATCTTATATGCAGATGTTTTAAGTCAGTGGGATACCAGACATACTTGTTTCCCCTCAAAACAAATCTCATGGAGTGAGTAACTGAAAGTTGCCGCTCGAGCTGAACTAACCAAATCCCACATTGCATAACTGTTAAGCTCAAAGAGAAGTTTTATTTAGTGTTTATCCCTATTAAAAAACTTCAGAACCTTTGTATCCCCGTCAGGGAATGTTTTAATATTCAAAAGGAGCCACTATTGTGTGGTTTCTTGCGCCAACGTACAAAATAAAGAGCCACATCTGAAGGTTGGAATAGTCCCCGAGCATTTTCATGTGTCAGAAAAAAGAGGGAAAACAAATTTGGAGGGGGCAGACAGGGATATTTATAGAGTGCTGTGAGAGTCTTTGCAATGACAGGAGTCTAATGAAGCAGAGTTTGGGTTTTGATTCACAATGTGGTGAGCGCGTGGGTCCCCCCGTGACCGTTTCTGCATTCCAGCACCGATCCCTCGGTACACGGAAACCGCGCCACAGGAGGAGGCGAAGGGCCAACTCGAAATAACGTGTTCCTCTAACCAAGCTAACCTTTCTCACCAACTCTGTTCTGGGTTGCAGCAGATGCACAGAGAGCGCGATGGCAGCAAAACTTAATTCATGCATACACAAACACACTTTCACACACTGCATGTATGCAGTTGTGAAGTCAACTTGTCTCTGCTGGTGAGTCACTGACACACTAAGTGAGTCAAAAAGGGCGATTTAGCCTGACAAAGTTGGGAAGTCCAGAATGATGGTGGCAGTGTGACACATTCTAACTTTAGTAGGTCAGGGGAAATTGAATTGTATGGGTTTACTATCGTTTTGTAAGGAGAACAATGACAACAAATGCAGTCAGACACAGCAGGTCATTATTATTGTTGTGAGCAGTGAATATTGTGGACTTGCTGCTGAAACAATTTTGGATTTATAAATTGTGCAAATATGCAGTTTTGTATTTTGCTTTAATTACTAATATTTAAAAAAACTACTACTACAATTACATATATGAAACAGCTTTCTATATCCTCTTGATCTTTATCTTTTTCACTGTGTGCGATGCATTGTTGCACTGCACACACTAAAGAGGGTCACTACTGCAGAAACCCATATGCTTTGAAGGTAAAGGCCTGCGTCAGTCAAGGTAACATTGTTTTCTTTGATAAATGTCACTGTGGTGGTCGGGAGGACAGGTATACACGGTGGCAAACATGCAGGCAGCAGCATACAGGAAACCTCCAAAGGAAGACGACAGACAACCACAAAGCCTTGCTGCACACCTCTTCACACCACACCTTGCCTCATTTTTGCAAAGAGAAAAACTGATTGCTGCATTTTTGCATACATAACGTTAAAAAAATAAGAAAAAGTGATTCTGTTTAGTGAACAGGAACATTTGTTGCAGTCAAGGAGGCCTTTTTGTTGTTTTAATAGTTTTCAGTGCTCATTTTTGGCTTTTTTGTTAGAAATTTTAATTGCACACAGAACCTAAAATATGAGGCAGGATTCTGCTCTTCTTTTTTTTTTTTTTCCTCCTGCTCTGTTGTGCCATCAGCATTCATAGAAAATAACCAGAGAGACAAACAAACAAACCCAGAATACAGAGGTGGCCTCTGTGGCTTGTTTTGGGTTATATGTGCATTGTCTGTAACTAAGTTAAAACAGCATACTTTATAAATATATTAAAGAGTGAAAGGATAGAAGTTGTTGTATTGATACACTGAACGATATATTCTGTCCTCTTGAAACTCTGCGAGAAGCACAAAGCTGTTAAAATTCTTGTTAAGGCAGTTGTCAGCTCTGTGCTTAACATCATATAAGATCATTATAGACTACAAAAATATATCATGGAAGTCAACAGTTGACTCACCACAATCTAAGAATACTTAGCTGGGTGGGACTGTACAAGAGGGGATGAGAGTATTTCTCCCTCTTCACACCGTCTCTTGTAATGCACCTCCAAATTGAGTCAGACTTTTCAAACTGCCTCGCCGGCACATAAAGCACCTTTGTGGTGTAACTAGAATAGAAGTTGTTTGGACCTCTTTCCTGTCACCACTCATTCTGACTTCTCCTCTTTCTTTCCGTCTTTGCATCAAAACACGCGTGCTTACGATGGCTAACGCTCTATCGTGGCGCCATTGTGCTGCAGCAGCAAAATGTACCAGTCAGATATGTTTTGAACTTCATACTCACTGTTAGAGTGTAAAAGTCACCAGGATTAATTCACACATTCTACTCATTATTTAGAGCATGCTGAAGCTAAGCAAAGATATGCAGCATGCATGACTAAGTGTGAAGGAGGAGATTAGACCTATCAGATGTAGAAAGAAGAAAAAGACGTGTTTTTGGATTGAAGGCGAAGAAATCAAGACAATGGGAGGCAAGTAAACCTCTCAGTTACACCACGAGGCTGATTAACTTCCCTGCAAACTACAGTAAGTTACAGTAAATCTTGTTTGGTTCCCTTGCTGTACTCTATTTTAGACTCTTTGCTGCTGGTTTCATCTCTAAGCTGTTTGAACTCGCATCAGAGCAGGTTTCCATTAAGCACATGTGGTCTGTTTGGCGCAGTGATGTGTTATGTTGATAAAGTATAACAGATCAGTAATACTGATAATAATTGATTTTCAAATGCCTCGGCCTTATAAGAGCAGCCACGAGAGCTGTACACAGCACCACATTGCGTTTCAGCAGACGTTTTTTGGGGGCTGTACTTTGATTTGCCAAGCATCCTCTGAAATTGAACCGAGAGCTCATATGTGAATAATGAAACTAACACCAGCGCAGTCACACTAAAAGCATAACTTGTTGACAAATCAACTTTGTTAGTATCAGTGGCTCAGTGTTTTTGAAGCTAATAAAATGCCTAAAGGGATTCTATTTTTGTGTCACAAGGGGCCCTAATTGAACCAAATCATTAAAAAACCACATGGAACAAAAGGCGAAATAGTTTCAGTACGGCATGTTTGTTGTCAATTTAAAGGTCAATGCTTGGTGTGCAGAATTGCATTGCTGTTGTGCGCTCTTCTGTTTTTGAGTCGCTTTAATCAGTTTTAAGGAAATGAGCTCGGTGTTTGCATCTCAAACTGATTGTTGTGTCTTTCAAATGCAGATGTTGACCCTCAGCTGCACACTCTGTGGCAATGTTTTTTTTTGTTTTTTTAAAAAAAATGTAATATTCTGACAGGGTGGTGTCTCTTAACGAGCGGGACATCTAAAGGCACAGAGCTGTGACTGTGCTGCTGTGGTACTGTGTGGACTTCCACTTGTCTGTGTCAGGCTGCAGTTCAGATATTCTTTAAGGTTTATGCACATGCACACACAAACACACACACACACACATGTTTTTTGCTGCGTTTGATCATATTGCAGTCTTCTGCCACAGTGAGCTGGTCTTGTTCCTCGTTTTTGCCCGCAACTTATGTTTGTAACTTAGTTTATGTGTGTCTGCAGAGGGAATTTCCCTCTGTAACGTGTTTTCACAGTTCAGCATCAGTTGGAGGATCTGTGTCAGGGACAGTTTGACACTGTCACTTTCTGTCTCTTTCTCTCATTTTAAAAAAATCAAATTTCTCTTTTTTTTAAAAAAATTCTCTTATCTCTTCCTTCCACATCAACCTTTTCTTTCTCTTTGTCTCGCTGTTAGTATAGTTTGTGCTCTGCACAGTAATCTTTATCCTGCACTGGTGTATGTGCAAGGCTCTGTAAGTTGTTACCCCATTTCACTAACACACACACCACAATGCTGTGTACCAAACACAGTGCAAGAATGCAAAATCACTTACTGCACCACACATCACATTTAAGCATCTCTTCCTCCACACTAATATGACCTTTACAATCCCTATCAGCGTGTCACACTTTCAGTCTTGTTCTCGCCAGAAGCCATTTGCAGACGTCTTTATGTGTTTGTGTGTATGTGTGTGTGGCTCACTGCCAACCAGCAAAAAATACAACTGCAATCAAGTTAAATTAAAAGTTAACTGTTAAACACAGACTTTCATATCGATGTGTTTGTGGTTATTTTCACCATCATTAGACAAGAATGTTTGCACTTCCTTTTCACTGGCCACAGAAATGCCGTAAAAGTGAAGCAAAGCATTGCATTACCACCATTCCTACTGGTTAACATGCAATTTGGAGCATTTAATCTTCAATTTGCTGTCAGCCTTCATTATATTATCTGTAAAATGTGGAATATTTGAAATTAAGAGATGCATTCTAAATCGAGGAGACTTCTAAGATGAAAATACAGTTAAGTTCTCCTTTAAACTTGCATTTTATTGCTATCAAACGTCTTAATAACATGCAGTAATGAGCTATCATTTTCTTTATTGCCGGGCATGAAATTTAGTACAATAACAGAGGTAGATGAACCAAGTCTGGCACATTGGGATCGATGTGTTTTGGGTTTTTTTCACCCTGTGTTGGTAAGGCAAGTAACTAGAGCAGGCCAAGGTGCCACAATCAGCAGGAGCCGTCACCCCGAGAGTCAGAGAGAGAATGTGAATTGGTGCTAAGATGAAGATCAGGTGGGAGGTGTTTGTTCTTGGTTGCGGTCCTCCCCTGACTCATTGTGCGAATGTCAAGCAGCAGGTATGAATAGGAGAGCTGCCACAGTGAAATCTTTTTTAAGTGCATATTTGATTTCTGTGATGTATTCTTAAAGAGCGGTAATCATTATCAACACCAGTGCGCTCTGCAGATGACCATGGATCTACCTCATCTCTGAACTACTCTCATAGGTACTGTGAAATGGCAATATAGACATCTTCCTGCGCTTGCTTCGTGCTTAGCATGTGGGCGTCTGTGACCCTCATGTGGTAATTTATTGAGTTCAAAATAGCAAGTGTTGCATTTTGTCTTGACACCTGTGAACTCATCGCAGCTTTACTAATATGAGAGAAGCAGTATTTGAAATGCTGACCAAATCATTTAAAGAAATTATGTGATCTTATATCTAATGTGTGTGTGTGTGTGTGTGTGTGTGTGTGTGTGTGTGTGTGTGTGTGTGTGTGTGTACATACATATATATTCCTGTGTATATTTCTGTATATGAACAGAACAGTGCATTTTCATTTTTTGTATGTTTAGCTGACGGAATCGTTGCTTGATTCTGACAGTGTTACCATGTTGTACTGTATGAGATTCATCAGACATGAGTTTAACGTGGGATGTCCAACATGTGCCATGTGTCATGACTCATGTTACATCTACATGTGTTATGTCAAATCATGTTCAACATGTATTTTTTTTTCTAGTTGTTGGAGTCATGTCCCATTGATTTCAAGTTTCAAAAGTGATTTGGTATAAATCTTCAAAAAGGGATCATGGAATAAAATCAAAAGAAATTTGCAGCCAGCAATTAAATAAATGGAACATATTCAAGGTCAAGATCTAAGTCAGCTCTTTAAAATATCTTTCTGATTTTGCTTTTATTTTATCTTTTTAAAACTCATTTTAATTCCAGGCATATCATATTAAGATTTGTGTCGAATTTTATTTCTGTAGATAACAAAAGTGACAACACGACCTTTTTACCTACTTCACGCATTAATACAAAATTCAGACAAGAACTTCTCACTCGCTTTACAAGAGTGAAAGAAATAATTGTTTTTAGTTGGATGACAGCCACCAACATAACTTCAATATTTCCTTAAAAAATAGTTTTTATTTATTTTTGTTTAATTGTTGCTCGTATCCCACATAGAAATAGAAATCTACTGAATATCACAACACTATTAAATCATCATTACTCTAAAAATCTGCAAAGCGGCAACAGTTGCATTGGGCGGTAAATCGGGCTTGGCCTTGTTTGTTGCCATTTAAAACCAGAAGAAACAAACAAGGTAATTTCAAGGTAATTATTGCGTGCTTAACATTTAGCCACATAATTACTAAGCCAATACTAGATCACATGTGTGCATCGTAAAATAAACTGCAGTTTAGTGTGGTGCTGTACAGGAGATGCCCTTGGGTATATAAACAGTGCCGATTTAGACCAGTACTGAAACTGTCTGCACTTTTTAGAGATGGCACAATTTTTTTCTTTATGCCAGATTTTGTTGTTGTTTGTACTTGAGTGTGTCTGCGTAAAACCTACGTTATTAAAATGATCAGTTTCAGTTTTTAGGTTTCAGGTGAAATTCAAGATGGACTGAACATCGCGGGATAACAAGAACAGCAATGTGTATTCTGACTGGCGCGTCAAGATTTATAAAAAAAAAAGAAAGGGGGGGAGACATCTTTCTGGCAGTCAGACCACCAATCCTTCAGATGTTCTGTCACTAGCATGTAGGGAAAGCAGCAGACAGATTAAAATAGCACTCCAGTGCGTGATCTGAAGACACTGTTGCTGTCTAGCTATCAGAAACAGTCCCCTGAAGACGGAGTGATCGACAATGTCAAGCATGATGCAGCAGAGTCTGGATATGAATCACATTCTTCCCACGCACACTACAGTGCATGCACCATGGTTGTGTACTATTTTCTGTTGTGCTGTGCTGTGTGTTTTCTCTTTCAACAAGTTAGACTTTTTAAAGATGCTCGCAGATTGCATGCATTCCTCGCTTTTACACTCCTTTGTACCTTTACGCAGACGGTCTCTACTTAGCAGGCAATGCTAAGACTCTCACGCTGTTCTAATATCTAGCTGCCCTGCTCCAGCAAAAAAATATTTGAAGGATGCAGTCGCCATCCAAATAAATAAATCAACAGGCCGGATAATGAAAACCATCCAGCTCGGTGTACTTTAATGACAGCGCATGTAGACTGAGTGTCACTCACTGTTATGAGAGAGAAAATTAGGGCCAATTTGATGTTAATCTGGACCAGATTTTCCTCATTTTTGTCCCAGCAGTCTGTCCTATCATCCTAGAGTAGCTCCCGCAGGCCCGATGGGCCGATTTTAACCACATCGCATATCTTCATAGGTGCCTGCTACAGTAAAGCACATTTAATGACCAGTTTTGTTCCCCCATATAAAAGAAAGTCATTCCTTTCCACCTTTGTGGAGCAGCAAAGCTTGAAGCCCACATTGCTTGACTTGCCTTGGATGAACCAGAATTTTGCTTGAGTGCATTTAATACCCTGGTGTAATGGAGCTGGGGCAGGTCACACAACTTGCTGATACAAACAGATACACATGTGGGTGTTCCACTTTTAGATTAGCTAGCATTAATCAAAGGAATATGTGTAAACTGTGCGTTAGGTGTTTGTGACTGTGGGCTGCCCCCTTCCGTAGCTCTGAACCCCCTCATGCGCTTTCAGTATTACAGTGAGTGTGTGCGTGTGTGTTTTCAGTGTGTGTTTCTTCGAGCTGTAAAGTTGATGAGTTTTCTAAAATGTCTCCTGCAGTCATTGTGCAGTCACTGGCTTGTGTCACTGAGAGCTGTGGGCTGTAACTTGATGTGCAGATGAGTTGAAAGCAAAGTCCTCATAAATTATGTCCACTAGCCAGTAAGAGTGTTGTTGGAGCAGCTCAAACAAAAAAATGAAAATCTTTCAAGAGTGACTGAGTGTTGTTTTGACAGTTTAATGAATAAACTTTGTTGGTATTTCATGAAATGTAATGAGCTGTGAAATCTTGTTTTCTCTCTGATCTGATTAAAAGAGTAAAGTCACGGGACGGTTGAAATTCTGCGTTAACTGGAGA
Organism: Pterophyllum scalare; assembly: GCA_024447675.2. NCBI lineage: Eukaryota > Metazoa > Chordata > Actinopteri > Cichliformes > Cichlidae > Pterophyllum > Pterophyllum scalare. The sequence goes on along the minus strand of JAMQGT020011332.1, from coordinate 102,877 downwards.
CCTTATTTTCGCAACAACAAAAGAACAAAAAGGAGATATAGCTCTCTGTATGTCGGCACAGCCTTTGCACACCCTTCAACAATGGTTTGGCTTTGTCATATGGTTGTTACTTGGTTGTGATTAGATATTGCTAATCAGAGGGGGAAAACAGAGTGTCCTCAAAAAAAAAAAAAAAAAAAAGGCTTGGAAATAAGAGCCTACAGCTGAAATCCAAGGCATGTGTTTGTGATTGTCATTTATTGTCTTTGCCATGGGAAAAAGTAATGTGCCTTTCCATTCTGGGCACATAGGGTACATTCTATGAATTACAATATGTTACGTGTCTTTTCTTCTTACTGCTTCGCTACATTACTGCTGCAGTTTCGCACTAAATGATCTAAATATGAATTTAAACACAAAAATATTTTCTCCATTCTTTACGAGTAATTTTATATTTAAATAGTTAAATATCCTCCATTTGACAAATTAATGTAAAATGTTGTAATGTAATGTTTAGTCACAGTCTTAATTTAATACTTTTGTATATTATGTGTCTTTATAATGGTATGACAACATGTGTTTGTTTGTTTTTTTCATTTATTTTCAAAATGAAAGCCACATTCTGTTCTCAGTAGCGTCACAGTAAAACAATCTTTTTTGTAAATTGATCAGAAACTACTTGTATTGATCATAATGCGCACATCAAAGCACCACCACAAAGCCATATGAAGCATCTCATAATCAGAAACACACTGAAAAACTGTAAAATAAGGACAATATCATTCATCTTACTTACTGAGAAAAAGTGCTTGGCAACAAATAAACTGCAAAAGTAAAACAAATAACAATACAGCGTTTCTTTTTTTTCTCCTATGGATTGATATAATTTGCAAAACATTTTTGAATTTCTGGTTGTGTTTTTTTCCCCCTGTTTGGTTTCAGTTCCTCACATATTTTTATTTAATCGCAGAGCATTGTTTCTGGTCTTCATTAGTTAGAATCTGTAGCTCGCCCCGCTGAATGCCATCTGAAATGATACGAAACACATGTCGTTGCATTTTGAGTAATGGTTAAAAAAAAACATTTATTGATTTGGACAGCACAAAATAGTAAGTGGTAATAAATATACATGCGCAGAATGTTTCTTTTTAAACTTGAATTTCAATGTGGCAATTTCAGAATTAGCGAGCACATTATGGGTTTGCTGAAATTTCAAATTGAGAGACTTCTGTTCAACCTCAGAGTTTTGTCTGATCTTCTCGCAGTTGATGCTGATCAAGTGAGTTCACTGGGATCTGAGGGGGAGGATGAGGTGGGTTTGTGGAGCTTGGAGCCCCAGGACTGTCTGGAGAGCCTGGACAAGACGAGCCTGACACCCAGTGAGGGGACAGAGGAGCCCAGCAGCCCTGCTCAGTCCACACGGCCACACAGCCTCAGCCCTGGCAGCAGGACCTGCTGGGGCCAGGTGGAGTCAGAGGCCAAGGCCACAGAGGACGCATCCTACATGTCCACTGAAAGGGAGGGAGACCAGGACCCTCTGAGGATGTACTGTAAGTTATAAACTCAGAATAGCATTAGCCTGGTTTTCTATTCTGAATTAATTCCTATTTCCTGATCTATAAAATATTGCTGCATTTGCTGCCACAGAATTGAGGCCTGGCTAACAAAGAAGCAAATCAATTATGCTTGCAAAATGTATATATACTGTATATGTATGAGACCGCTGCTGCTGCTGTGTTTGACGCTACTGTATGTGTAAACAAGTTTGTGTGTTTTTCTGATGCAACACACCGCCAGTCTCATGATGCTTCTCAGAGCCCTCTAGATACACCTTCATATCAGCTCCTTGTGAAACCATGCCTTCCCTACAAGCTGTTCCTTTTTTTCACTCTTCTCTTTGAAAAGGCAGCCTTCTGAAAGCATGACAAAAGAACTCATCCCACACAATGTCACAATATTTCCATGCATCAAAGAGGTGACGTTACGGTACTGAAATCAGAACTGCGCGACGTGAGGCTTTCCCTTTTATTTAGGAGAGATCAAAGGCTCACGCGGCTTGCCTACTAACAATCACTTAGCTCCCTCGCCTCGTGTGATTTGGCCTTGCCTGATGAAGGCAAAGCTGAGTTTTTACAACACTCAACCGCACAGGCTCTTCCCTTCACCACATTAAAAAACAGCTCAAAATATGCGAACATCTGCAAACATTTGAAAAATCTTTCTCAAAGTCACTTTTAAGCTGAGCTGATTGGCTGGAGTTGTGATCGGAGGCTCTGTCTCTTCTTCACGTACGTCTGTGGCTTTTTCTCTCTGCCTGCCTGTCACTGCACTCAAGGGCACGAATCACAAAGAATTCTTAAATCTAGCTTCATATCTGGCCAAATAGTTCCCTAAATTTATTGTTTTATCTGTCAGTCTTCACATAAACAATTTAGTCCCCGTAGATTCAGCTGCTCAGTGTAAGTTGGCAATTCTTGCCTACTCTATGCGCACACATGGCTACATCAACAACGCGCATACACTCAGAGCGAAAGCACTGACACAGGCTTTTGGATAATCCAGGAATAGTAATATATGAATCTGCATCTTCAATGTGTATTGCTTTATAATCAGAATAAGCATATGGGGATCTTTTGTGCATTATACACTGTTTTTTTTTTTTTTAAATAACTGGCTGCCTTTTTTGGTGTTTTCTTTTAATCTAAATTTAGCTTTAGGTAGTTAAATAAATGAAAAAAATAATCTCCCGCCAGTGCTAATATTCTTGTGTTAATGTCACAAATGTCTCTGTCAGAATTTTCAACCCTTTTCCCAAATGCCAAACACTTCTCAACAGATTAATGCAACCTTGGTTGAATGTTTCAGTTGTTTCGGTTTCTTTATATCACCCCCCACCCCCACCCTCCAGGTAAGAGTACAGACTCCCAGAATGCCTTGGAGGACCTGCCCCACTTTGAAATCCTGGCTCAGTTGAGGAAGGCCTCAACCTCAGCTAGTCTCTTGGACCACCTGAACCACAATGGCACGGTGTACCACCCGAGTAGCAGGCACGATGACTTGCCGCCTGCTATCTGGTCACCAGGTGCTCAGCATTGCTCACCTGAGGGACCAGGTAAGCCCAAGTGCTGCAGCTGCACTTAAACACAGCAGAAAATTAAAGAAATGGAAAACATCAGCTTTTACTCATGAGTCAGCCAGTTGCCCCTAAGCTGTAGGCTGACAGTAAATAGCAGTGATAACATAAATCAGATTGCATATGATAATGTAATTCTGAGAAATGAAAAGCGAAGCAATGGCTTTTGATATATCTGCTTGTTGCCGATTAAAAGTTCAACAAAGAGCACAATTTACATATTTTAAGCTAGGCCATTTGTGCCCGTTCTATTATTTTCTTGCTTTTGAAGATGTAATAGTAAGTGCATATTACACTAACTCTCAAAAAATGCACCAAGAGTTAATGCAAAACAAATATATTATTTAACTTAAAAAAGGCCTACTCCATACAATATAATGTGGCCATTGTAGAATATTTTAAGGCAAGTATCCAACATATAAAAACTGATTTCTGTTTGTTCTTCTTAATTTATACATTTCATTATTTATTTGGGTGATCTTCCTAGGTTTATACACAGCCTGTTAAATATGTATATCTATATAATATGGTTTACCATAGCTACATTTAAGTAGAATATGAATGGTGCCTGTCTATGTGCCCAGTGATATATTAGCAACAGAATTTGTGATTAAGATGAATCTTAGGAAAGCTCAACCATGAAGAGTATATTGTGGCTTAGAATATTATATATTTATTTATAAAAGTGTAACTGATCTGGTAAAACGTGTCACCTCTCTCTGGTTTCCAGATGTGGGCAGGGCCCAGCAGGCTTGTCCATTTTGCAACAGGGTTTATCCACGAGGAGCCTCTTTGAGGGATCATGTCAAGTACTGTCCAGAGAGGGAGGGGGGGCACATGATCTGTCCGCTCTGTGGATACACTGCCCCCCTTAGATCGCAGATGGAGCGGCACCTAGCACTTCACAACCAAGTGCAAGACAAGGTGAGATGGATGCAGAAACAAAACAAATGTAAACTTGATTTCATAACTGCAATGAATGATTTAAAACTATTGTGAATATTTATTTGGTGTTACAAGGCGATTTATTTGCAACTTTGTGCCATTTCTTGATAGCATATAAAAGCCCCTGAAATGTATTGCAGTATAAAACTGATTACAATGTTCTGTCACCCTAGAGTGCCATGACATTAGACCAAGGCATGGAGACGAGGAAGTTCAAATGTCTGCAGTGTGGGAAAGCGTTCAAGTACAAACACCACCTCAAAGAGCATCTCCGCATCCACAGCGGTGAGACAAAATAACATCAAAACGGTTGTAGTCACCCATCAATTTGCTATTGTTTCCACTCTGTTGCTAACCCTCACTTATTTTGCAAGTTATATGGTATAAAATTATACCCAAATTGATGTGTTGACAGGAAACAAGTATAATTCATCACAGGACAAAAGACTTGTGAAAAATGTGAAAAGATCACACCCATGCAGGAAGTTTTTTTTATTTTTTCAGTTTACTATCCTTATACTAATGTCTCCACTCTGTGTCTCATCTTTCAGGAGAGAAACCTTACGAGTGCTCCAACTGCAAGAAGCGCTTCTCTCACTCTGGCTCCTACAGCTCCCATTTAAGCAGTAAAAAGTGCCTTAGTGGCGGAGGGCACGGAGGGGGAAATGCAGGAGGAGCCAGCGGGGCATTTAATGGACACAGCCAAAGCTCCTACCATCACTCATTTCCAACATCTCCCTCTGCTGGTGGGGGTAGAACCAGTAATGAAAAGGGCTCTATGTTAGTTCTACAGAACCAAGATAATATCAGGCCTTTAGGTCAAGTACCTGTGGATCCCCTTCAGCTTTCGTTGAAGGACCTCAACCAAAGCACCCCGAGCTTGTCCAGTGCGTCAGACCTGGCGAGGCATTTGGGACCCATCAGAGCTCTCTCTGAGGGCCAGTATCCTAAAAGGGACTGGTCTGCTGACTTATCTCCACTCTGGGACCAAATTTGAGCATATGTTGCAGGACATGTTTCAAAGAGATGTAAAGAAAGATGAAGAACTTGTTAGAAAAGGAGGAGATGAAGAGGAAAGGAGGGCAATTCAGAATGGTGCATCGCATGAGAGGAAGGTTTCACCTGACAGGAGAAGAGACGTAGTATCAGGTGAACCAGAGAGGGGTGTTTTTGGGATAACGTGTCGCTGGTGCTTGCAGCATTTCCCCAGTGTGGCTGCACTTCTGCAGCATGAGCGCCACCTCTGTCAGATCAGCAGAGAAGCAATGGAGTTACCTGATGGTTTTCATAGTAAAGGCTCGTCTTCACCAGCTATATTCTTTCCAAGTATCTGTTCCCCAACCAGAAAACAGCAGTGAAGTGACAAATGGCCTTTCTGGAAATAAGTCACCATTGCAGAAGCATAACTGGCACGCTGTACCACAACACCTTTTGGTTGCAATGCCCTCCCCCCACAGCTCCACCATAACCATGCCCTGTCTTCACGAGTGCACTTGGCCAACCAGGAAAAGAGCAGCCCAAGCCAGTTGAAACACCATTCCCCAGAGCTGTCATCACCTCGAGGCAGAAAACGAATTCTCTCCTCAGGATTCACTTCTCCTGCTTGCCTTGACCTCACAAGTTGTTCTCCTGAACTGTCCTCACCCCAGAAAGAAATCAGCAGTCCCTGGTCTGCACAGAATGAACCTCTGGACCTCTCCCTGCCCAAGCAGATCTCTGACCAGGCTAGTAGGGAGAAAACTGTTAATGGCACCTCAGGCAGAGGGGAGAGGCGAAAGCTTGTGACCCAGGCACTTGGTAGACCAAGTCCAACTTCACATCTCCCCCTCCATTCACATCCTGTCTTCAGTGTAGCCAGAGCTTCTGCGTTTCCAGGTTCCTTGTACAATGGGTTTCCAATTTTCAGCCAGTCTGGTGTAGGGCTTTCAGGGCATGATGGCATCACACCAATTCCATTCACCCAGACAGCAAACAGCCCGGGGTTTCTCTCTCCTTTAGCCTACATGATGGAGGCAGATGCAGAGGCTACATTAAAAAAGATTTATCAGGAGAGACATGGTTTAATGGTGAGTACAGCTTTTGTGGGCTGTGTAACGTGTGCTTGTGTAAGATCTTATATAAATAGTAAAGAAAAAAATGTCAATTTAAAAACAAAACATGAGCAGTACATCGATGAGCTCATGCTATGAAACAAAAGACCACATTCATGAATCGTACTATATTGATCTTAAAACTCGAGGTTTATTTTTGTGTAAAGTTTCATGACTGCATCTGGCATAATTGTGATACTTTAGTGTAGACAAAATATGTCCATGGAAAAACAGACATATTAACATCCATCTCAAAAATGCCATTTGTGGTTGTTACAGAATTACCAGCCAAACTTTCCCAGTTGACAAATATATTTATAACTGTTACATTTCACTGCAGGGTGAGGCGTTGAACCGTGGTGCGCTGGATTACCTTTCTCTAATTGACGAAGGGTTTGATGGAGAAGGAGGGCCAGGAAGGAAGAGACTGAAGAAGACAGAGGAGGGGCTTTACGCTTGTGATATTTGTGAAAAGACCTTCCAAAAGAGCAGCTCATTGCTTCGTCATAAATACGAGCACACAGGTCCGTGACTCATGCAGAGCCTGCTCTTGTTATGTGATGTTTCCTATAATTTATACATGAGATTTATCTAAATTAATTTAAAAAAAAGTCTGATATTATGCAAAATATGCTTATGAGTTTTCTTTCTGACAGGCTATTGAGAAGTTTAACCCAACTCTCATGTCTTTAAGCTGAATATGGGGCTAAGGCCAACAGCTGTTTGGGCTAGTGTAACATGATGGACATGATGCAGTGGTGCAGCTAACATGACTGTCAAACTGACATGTATGAATCATAAAAAAAAACACATTGTGGTTTTTTATGGGGTTGGACTATTGTCAACCCCATATGTGTCAGACTATTTCTTGCAGGATGCCCACTGGAAAGAAAAAAGCAGATAGAGTGACAGAGCAGAATTTGCTACCTTTGCAAAGAGCCAGGCTAACAGTTTTCCTGTTTCCAGTCTTGGGGCGAAGCTGCCCAGCTGCTCCTCTGTCTTTGCATGGCTTTCTGAGTTCTTCGACGCAAATGTCAACTCTTTGCAAAACACTTTTCTCAGACATAAATTCAGTTACAGAAATGGTTATTCTGTATTCATTACAGGCAAACGTCCTCATGAGTGTAAGATCTGCAACAAGGCCTTCAAGCATAAGCACCATCTGATTGAACACAGCCGGCTGCACTCTGGAGAGAAACCCTACCAATGTGACAAGTGTGGCAAACGCTTCTCCCACTCGGGCTCTTACTCCCAGCACATGAACCACCGTTATGCATACTGCAGCAAAGACCAGGATCCAGACCAAGACCAAGATGAGATGCCTCTCACACCAGGAACAGGCAACAGTCTTGTGGGACGCCTTGTTGAAGACGCTCCTCTGTCAATGGATGAAACCCAGACTCCACACTCATTCCTCAGTGATTCCAGTCTGGATGGTGCACCAGATGCTCTCAAAGAGGAGGAGGAGGAAGAGGAGGAGGAGGAGGAAGGTGAAGCAAGAGTTTGTGATGGCCATGGAGAAGAGGCAGATATGAGTTTGTCAGAGTCAGCAGAGAAGCTGGGAAGTAACCCCATACAAGAATCATGTGCAGGTGAGAATGGAGTTCAGAGTGAGAGAAATAGATATGACATGGAAGATCACACTGACAATAAAGAGAGCCACTCCTGGGACAGAGACACTGAAGACCAGAATGGAGACTTGGACAAATGTGAAGTAAGCTTGGATTTAACAGAGTTACCCAGAATTAAAACTTAAAGTGACTTTAACAAGCCATCAAAATTCATATACTATTAAGACTTTTGATGATTTTTTTTCTTACATATGTATTAAGGGCTCCACTGAATTTTTTATCTACTTAAATGCACAGAACAGCCAAAGGTCAAATGGCCCAATAGAGGACGAAGCCATACAATCAAAATATATGTGAGAATACAAATGTCAAAATGTTATCCTGTAAAATAGACTTCTTGGATCTATAGTGTTTGCCTTTTGTTGTTGTTGTTTTGGTGTCGTCTTCCAGAACCTCTAAAAAAAAAATTTGGGTTGACTAGTCCGAGGTCATGTCACATATCCAGATATGATGTCATCTGTTTTACATGCTTGCTGCTGCTGACTGTTGCACAACAAAAACAAAAAAGCTTTTTTGTGTCTTTCTAAATCCAGGATTCAGCTGAATTTTTTATTTTTTTTTTACTTTATTTGTTTGCATGTAAATTCACACCAAAGAGTGGGCTTAGAAGCGTGTAGGAACCCTGTTTGCAGGATGGAAAGACATCTGGTCTTGATTTAATGTGCCATCAAGGCCAGAAGTTAAAGCTACAAGCAGATTTGCCCGATGCCTATTTAGTATATTTATTCCTGTTAATAAGTGCAAATAACATTAAATTTCTACTATCCTATAGTTTTATTTGATGTAAATCTTTACCTCTGTTTTAAGGATTAGCAATAACTGTAACATGTTTTCACCTGAGACGCACATGCAGCTAGTACTTTGTTCCAAAGCCAGTGGTTGCTTGAGTACATACAGCAGAGGTTATACTGTGTAGCTCTTGTCATTTATGCTGTGAACTTACAAGTTTTCAGGTTCTTTATGGTGCTCTGTGGCTTTAATTAATCACCAAGAGTAAGAAGGGGAAAAGAGAGAACTGGAAGGCAGTTATTTATTTTTTAAACAAAAAGCAATGGAGTGCACCTTTTAAAGTGTATACCTTGCTTTGGGATAGTCATTTCTTGATTTCTGCATGAGATGCTAAAAGGGGCAAAAGTTGAAGTCAGCCTTTGGGGTTTTTCCCAGGAGCGAGCAAATACAGTTTGCACTGTCTCATCATACATGTAAGAATTACAAGGAGTGGCTTAATTTCATTTAATGCTGAAATGCCGTGCATTTCTCGCTACAATTTTCATGCGCTTCTACATATTTTCACACCCCCAGAATAATAATGTGTCACACTTTGGGGCTGTTTGTTAAGGTGTGGCAAGAGGGTCAAGACTCAGGACACATACATGAGCTTTTAACTTCCTCTTTCTGACTGCAGTATAGTCAACGTGAAAAGTGCCTCAGATGTACTCAGACACTGTGAGTAATCCGACAAAGCCTTGGTACGATGAGATAAGACGGTGGTGCATGAGGTGTGACTGAAGCTTGCAGCATTCATGCATACCGTGCGCCAAAGACACTTTTTTTTGGGTCATAATACATTTGAGTGTGTGTGTGTGTGTGTGTGTGTGTGTGTGTTTATCACTAAAGATATGCATATGTAATACACCAACTACCACCATGCCCTTGCATAGTTCCTAACCTGATATTTTTGGGCCAACAATGAGCAAAAAAAAGAACAAAAGTTTTACTTTCCCTCAGTGTCTGCACATTATTTTATTTTTTTTAAATATCAAGTACTGTTTTTTATTTTTTCCTAGCACTCCATGCAATATTTGTATTATCTTTTTATATAATTTTTTTTGCATGTTTGTGGATATTTGTAATAAAACTGTACAGACTTTTTCACCAGAACCTTTTATTTCATTTATTTTTCTAATTAACCTCATGTTGTAGAGTTTATGAAACTGGGGAGAATGAACCATTACAGGTTGGACACAGATTTAAATCTAAAAAATTTGGGCCAGTTTCTGTTAAGCAGCCATAAAGCGTTGAAATCAAAAAGCACCTTAACTGACATTGTGGTCAAGACATTGCTATAAAACAACCAAATGCCTCAGCTCTTTGAATTTTCTGTGCAAGGACAAACATCTGCACGAGACAGTTTTGAAGCTTGGCTGAGGGGACCACTCAGTTTCCCATCACAGTAAACAGTTTCCATCAACACTCAAGATCTCAAGACTGTTTTGTTAAACTGGCTTTTTTGTGGCTCTCTTTATTTGCATGATGATTCATCAGAGGTGCCTGCTTTGCGCTTGTGAACCTGTGTGTGTGGCTAGGGCAAGCAGGGGCTGAGCAATTCTCCTGATATTTGATACACTAAGCTTTAGATTAACGGTAGTTTGAGTAAACAGTCAGCTAACCGTAACAATAATGAACCCTGCCAAGTGACGTGGGTTAGATACTTTTGGGTGCCATGCATCAGCAGCCTTTAGTAAACTGTTGCACGGCAGCAGTGGCTGGCCTTGCTATTTGACTTAGAGCAAAATTTATTATTATTATATTTTTTTTGATGTTTTTAAGGGAAATATAACACCTCAGTTATGCAGCATCACTTGCGAGAAGCCCCATTCACCCGCAACAGGTTGTCAGATTGGGTGCTGAGCATTTTTTAAGTTTCAATTTCCAGTAACAGCTGAGTGACACACCGACCAGAGTTACTGATTTATTTCACTGGCGGGTGGATCCTAACCATAAGGTCAAGACATCTGTGTAAGCTATTGTCTTCCTAAACTTGCGTCTTTTCCTTCAACAGTAAGCCGAACCTAAAATTTACTAGACTGGAAACAGAGCGTGAAAGAAGAGAATTAAAACCTGAACTAAACATAACCCCGGCGCTGCACCTATTTCAGTCTATTTACAGACACAGTCAGTGGTGGAAATTAAAATCAAAGTTTAAACCTACTTTTCCAAATTGGTTAATTAAAATGTGGATAGTGAAAATGTATTTTGATAGTTGTTGGGATTTTAAAAAAAACATACAAATAAAAACTTTTCACAACTTTCTAATTAACTTAAAAAAGCCACACAGAATAAAAACCTTTTTCTGTCAGCAGTGCAACACAAAATAATCACCTACAGATGCAAAATGGTTTTGAAAAATCTCTCTGGGGTTGTCAGTCCATGTGTGAAAAAAATGCTGTTGTAAACTAATTTCTCCACAAGCCTGCAGTACAGCTGCTGGTTTGTCTGCGTCCTGATCCAAAAGACAAGTTGTGTTTTGCTTTCTTTTAAATATATATTACGCTGTAAATAAGTCAAAGTCAAAGCAAGAACAAAGTTAAAGGGTGATGTAATAGATTCTGACTTTTGATGCCAACAAATTGCTGATTAAGAGGGAGGACTGTTTGTTTGTGTCTGTCTGATTGTAGTTTTAGAGGCTGATTAGCACCATCGCACCAAAGTGAAATAAAACACATCACAGAGCTTCATCTTAGTCAGATGGCTGTTTAATGCCATCTGTTTTTTTTTACCAACAGAAAATTTCCTTCAAATCAGGAGAGAGAACAAAACATACGGCAAAATAACTCAATGAAATATAGCTTATAGGTTGGATCGGTGCTTCCAGGCGATTAGATTATCTTTGTGTCATAAATGGAAACATCTAGCAGGATTTGACAGTTGGATGAAGAAATAAAAACAAAGAAATTTTAAAAAAAAAAGCTGCACTACAGACATATGGCCATGATCTACATATAAACACTGATAATACCTGGCATAAATGCATAGATGACTGCACAAATGCCATGTGGTTTTGTCTGAGGTGAAAATGTTTCAGTCAATCAAATTTAGGCACCAAATGCACACAAGGATCACGTTTAGATGACTCCCCAATCAATCAGCTACACATAACCTTAGCCCCTCCCAATGGGCTCACATGACTTGAAATAATACAAACATAAAAATGAATAAATACATCCAATAAAACTTTGCAGAGTCCCCACCACCACCACCAGCACCCCCCACAGCAGTCCCTTTTTTCTGCTCTTTTTTGTCTTTTGCCAAACCCACAGTCAATATAAAATTACCCAAGCCGCAGAGTGAGAGAGTGAGAGGGTTTGGGGGGAAAATCCACATTTTTAAAACATATGCATTTCCAGTTCCTCTTTTGTTCTGTTATTAAAAGCAGCATTTGCACCAATCACAGGGGATGCCTCCGCCCGCCGAGTCTCCAAGGCCCACATAGCTCCACACGCTTCTATCTCTCACGCAAAGCCATCGCTCAAACAACAAACAACCTGACAGACACATCCTGACCAAATATCATAAAACAGATCAAATCAGTTTGCTCACATGTTTTTATTGCAGGAGAGTAAACAGTCAGATCTGAGTAATATTTCAATGACACACTGTTCATTTCAAAGCAGAAGTATCAGTTTGAATTTGACTAATATATAATGTTTAGGTTGAACACTGTATGCAAAGTGCTACTACTTGAGAAAGACAGTATTTCACATATTTACAACAATATGTTTAAATTAATATTTGGGATTTGCAATATTAAAAATAGAAAACAGATTGAAATTAGTAAAATAAGGGTTGCTCTGACACTAAGAATAACTATTTGGTAAAAAGGAACATTTTCTGCCCTGTTGGCACATTCATCCCACCACTAAATTCATGCTTTTAAGTGTTTTTTTTGTTTTGTTTTTGTCAAATAACCCCAGCAAAAATGGTGGCGATGTGGGTGCATGTGCACGCTGCCTCCTTCTTGTTTGCGTAACCTGCAGTCTATCCACACTAACAATGCAGGAGGGATCCGTCCATACTTGTTGTTTCAAGAGGTGCTGGTGCATGTGTTTTCACAGTGAGATGGCTTTGTTAAATTTTGTTTCAGTGCTAACTTAAGACACATTCCTCCTCACAATCCTCGATCATTACTGACTAAAATACACTAGCTGGACAGGCTGGAGAAGATTTATCACGTTTATGGCTTTTTATTTATCCGGATCAAGTCTGAAACATCAAGGAGAAGTGACAAGGAGGCGTCTGTTCCAGCAGTAAAGTACACCGGGGCTGGGCTCCACATCTGCAGTCAAAGGCACAAGTACTGGAGCTAAAATTGGCTTGTTTTACTATTATTGTTTTAGCATGGCTTTATATGGAGGCCAGATGTCATGATTAGCAGCTTTCTGTCCTGGTTCTTTTTACCCCGTAATTATCTTTTGATGTGAAATCCATTTTACACCATATGAGTCAAGAGGCAGAGGAGACAAATGCTGCAATACTTGTGCTTTTGTCTGATCACGAGGAGCAAAAGATCAAGAGAGGCCTCTCGTTCCGAAGATGTGGTCAAATTCGGTGAGTATGAGTTCCACCGCCTGGTTTTGGTAAACCATGTTCACTGCCATGTTGCCGTTATCCCGCTCTGGGCGCATCAGCGTCGGCCCGAACACGATTCCGATGTTCTGGGTGGTCATTCTGTTTGTTTCTGAATTCTCCAACACTCTGTGGGAAATGGGAGAGTGGACAGCACACGTTGATAACACTTTAAATTTTAAATGTCGCTGAGACTCCAGCTTGTGAATTCTAATTTTCAGTGACGCGCTCAGTCGCTCTTGTGATGTCAGCCATTCCCACCAAATTAGCCTGGACTGAAATATCCCAGCAACTAGCGGATGGACTTTACTGACTCTGGTGATCCCTGACATTTCCTTAAGGCCATCATGAGGTTGACATTTGTGGTTTTGAGTTAAAGGTCTCAACCACTGTTGGATGGGGTGGCAATGAAGTAACTACACACAGCCATCAAAGGATGGATATGAGAAATATAAGACACTCTTTTGGCTAGAGCCATGACCAGCTAAAAATTTTTGACTATGCACAGAACTAATGACATCATCAAGCAGTAATTATAAAGTGTTAAATCCCTGAACTAAAATTTAGCATTTAGCTTCACAGAGTTGCAAGCACGACTGTACACTTGTGTAAAGCTGCCCATATAGAGCAGGCATTATAGAACACAGCTAACCTTCCCCTGAAGATTCATGGTTGTAGTCAGGATGTGACATCTTTATAATTTTTTACTTAACTCAGGAAGGCAGCTAAAAGAATCAGGTTGTCCATCCGTCACATTTTGTTTTGGCATCTATGTTCACATACATGCATCTGGGTTTTATAATGTAGATTTGTGCAAAAAAGTGTTCCAAATCCACTGCTTGCTTCCACCTATGCTTGTGTGTGTGTATATGTGTGTGTATATGTGTGTGTGTGTGTGTGTGTGATTAGGGGGGAACTAAGGAATGGTTAAAGCCACAGCATGAGGCATTCTTCTAAAAATGCCATTCCCACCAAGCCACAGAAGCAGCCAGCAATTGCTCAAAACTTCCACATTAAAAAGAGAGGAGGAAAAAAGGGAGAGAGGAGAGGGAAGAGAAAAAAAAGAAGAAGCGAGTGAGGAAGAGGGTGAACAGAGAGAACGAGAGAGAGAGGTTCCAGTGGTGGCGGCGGTGGTGTTGGTATGCCTTCCAGCAGACGAACCACAAGGCTCCCATGGGACCTTCGAGGCAAGGAGGAGAGCGAGTGGGGAGGAGGGAAGACTAAGCAGGAAGAGGGAGAGAAGGGAGAAAGGGATCAAAAGAGGAGGACATGGGGAGGAAGAGGAAAGGGAGAGTGAAAAGAGAGGAAAAAGGGGCAAAGAGGAAGTAAGGAAAGGGGGGTAGTGCGCAAACAAGAGAGGAGGCGAGGGACTGATTGAGCAGGGAGATAATAAATGAGAAACAGAGAAAGGAATGACAGCTGAGAGAAAATAAGAGAAAGACACAGAGTTGACAAATTCATGGGCCCCACCACACCCTGGCACAAATATCGTCCTCAGAACACGAACACTCACCCCTGGAGTGGAAGGAAAAACCATAGGCGGTAAAAAACACACATTTTATGTACTGTAAAAGGAACTGGCTTGCAGAACATTGTACACCATTCATCTTCCTCCAGCCTTTTCATCTTCACAGGGACCCAAAGTTAACAACAGTGTGATCTCGGTTCAGCGCTGGCATACTTTGAGAGCTGTGGCCAAAGAACGCCTGACAGAAATTTCTGAGACCAACAAGGGAAGTACCCCCTCTTGTGGTCAGATTTTAAAAGAAAAGAAAGATATTTTCCTTTCCTACCAGGGCATCTGGTTCATTCATTTGTCCCTAAATGCCTCAAGGAAATACCCAACATTATGAACTCTGTCCAGTTATGGGCACTGCACCCATTATAGACAAATGAAAACAAGCACATACTAAAAAAAAGACGATAATGTATTGAGCAGAGAAATGCCACTCATGGTTTCCTCTCACCGTTTGAGGTGGCGGCACATGAACTGCAGTGTGTCGTGGTTTGGAGGAGGCATGTTGAGCACCAGACACTTCAAGCGATCGATTTTGTCCATATAGTTTGACATTTCTGCAACACAGATAAAAACACGCATTAGATTGTGCTAAATGTCATCATTCTATTTCATGCATTTTCTTAGCATCTGAAACCTGACACATTCAATGACTGACATCACATTATAAGCATCTGCTATTTAATCTGATACAACAGCATTCAGTTTCACCAGTGTGGTTTATCTGCTGAGCATGTGGTCACGGTCTACAAAAAGTGCATGGGTTGATAAAGAAATGCATTTAAATTTATTATCTATTAGGTTTATCTTTAATATGCTGATTTTCTTACTAAGGGGAATTACTTTAAAATGCCAGATTGTCTGTTGTCTTTAAGGATAAGTAAAAAACAGTGAGATAAAGCGCCATATCATGGAAGTACGGGCAAATTGAACACAATTACAGGAAATTCATGGATGGGCAGATCGATAAAGGTAATGTAACGTTCACTGTCAGCAAAAATCATAAAAAGTTAACTGCTAACAAGTGTTGGCCTGATTTGGTGCAACATACCCACTGTTATAAACTATTTAAGAAATCATTTTGACACAAAGCTAGCCTTTTTTTTTTTTTTAAACAGAATATTTGTGGCTTTTTTTAAGATTTTCATTTTGCTGGAGGAATGAATGGACTGCATGTGAAAGGGGTCAGTATATTGCAAAACTGTTAAAAACTTAACTTGCAGGTTTTGATGTTTTCTTGGCGTTTGTGACAAGATTCCAATTTGGTTCAAGCACATCTTCACAAACTGCTTTTGATTGATGTGAGGAGGTTAAAGTGTTCAAATGTAAGGATTCTTATTTATTTATATACATTTCATCATACAAGTGTGTGTGTGTGTGTGTGTGTTTACATAAATATTGCATAGATAGTGGAACATTTTCTAAACATGGAAAGGAAGTTGACTGAAGTGTGAAAATGTTAAGTAAAAACAAATTAACGATCTCACCAAGACTACCCTGGTTTTGACTCATTAAGACCACAGTTGTGTTTTGGGTCTCTAAAATACTAACACAGAGGAAAATAATGAGATGAAATTAAAACGTGCCAAAGTGGGCGTCCTGGTGGTCTAGCTGTTTAAGAAGCTGACTGTGCAGCTGCACCACCTGGAGCATTATTACCAAGTAAAAGGCAAGAAATGACAGACACCTTCCTGGCCTCAAATATGTCTCACCTCAGATATGAAGCAATTTAAAAATTAAGTTCATGCTTATGAGGCAGAAGGTTATGAGAAAGTCATTTAAAGGGCATCACATAAGAAGCTGGGACTGTTGTGGAGGGCTGCGCCAATGAGCATATAAAGAGATGAAATTAATATTGAGCTAGAGCTGAGTTCAGGTTACTGATGTGGCCTTCCACAACAATCTCAGTTTCCCAGTCATGTGGCCCCTGACCTAGGATATTTATACAAAAATATATACACATACAAAATAAACAGTCTGGGGTTGAAACTGGTTACTCACTGACTGTCTCCACAATGTCGGTGAAGAAGCCGTACGGCACAAGGGGCTCGGGGAGCTCGCGAAAGAAGAGTTTCAAAGCTCCTGTGATGACATGTATGTCCTCCCACTCGCTCTCGTCCAAATTCAACTTCTCCTCTGAGAAAGAGAGAGAGAGAGGAGAGATGTTGGATGAGGGGAAATTGAGTCAGACAGGGTCAGGGGAAGTGAATGAAAGGCGAGGGGGATATGACATAGAGAGGCAAAGAGTTTAAATTTAGAGTCACAATTGTCACAGTGTTGGTTGACAAAAGCAAAGTATAAATTCACTTCAGCACTGAGGCGTAACATGAAGGCTTGTAGCTGCAGGAGGGAGATAGAGATGCTTTGTAAAAGTAACAAGCAAAGACACACTGACTCACACACACAAGTACATATACACTTTAAAGGATAAAGCACACTTGCTTTTATAAACACAGGCCTGACTAATCTCTTCTCATGTTGGATCATAAGAGGCACAGAAATGAATTGGAGGCTGATATCGATATCAAGCGGTTGGTCAACAAATCTCTATTTTCTTATGATGTGAAACATCAGCAGATGTTGCCGTGGGATTGGAGCGCTTCACAAGCAGCCGATTATCTGGTTTGTCCACTTGGTGGCAGCCATGGACTGTGTGAGAACTCGCTGTACAACCTGCTGCACATTATTACATCAGAAAACTTGAAGCACAAAAGCCTAAGGGACACACATACATTAAGCAAATGGTAACACACACAAAAAAAAGAAGGAAAAAAAAAAGAAAAAGTTTGTTGCCTGTCTGCGTTGCAGCTCAGCTCTGCGCATCAGTCTGTGGGTGAGTACTTTTGGGGAGTTTTTGACTGAGGTGTTCACACATAATGCACGAAAAACAAGCAGGTTGAGTAAGATGTGAAAGCAGCGGTTTGCCTCGTCTGCTCGAATCTACCTTGTACTAACTCCGCTGGGAACATGTAACGGCCGTCGGTAGTCACCGCTCGCTCTGCAAAAACCAACAGTTACTCAGATGGCTGTCCTCTGTGTCTGCTTTACAAAAAGGATCTTTTGCACAGTGTGGGGCAGTGACTGATTTCAGTCACGTTATGATAACAGACATATTATAATATATTATCCACTCTGAAACAAGGCAGTATGAGATGGATTTTATCTGAATTTTAAATGAAAAAAACAGGTAATTTCTGACAAAATCTGTGAAATCCTCTCCTGAATCTCTTCACATTTCCCTCTCTGTTATTAGAGACTGAATAGTCATCATCAGTACTTTCCCGCCCTCCCCAACATCCTCACCATGGTTCACCAGAAAGCGCAGTTTCTGTATTACAGCCAGGTTTCCTGATACTCTGTAGATGCCGTCAGTATCCAGTCCTGCAACACACCAAACAAAGCATGCTAGGCAAGGGGATCTCCAACAGTCTTAGATATGAAACTATCACACTTTTTTTTTACCCTAGTTTCATGAGTGAGAGCGATTGTGTCTTCAGTTGTAAGCCAGTCTGAGCTGACTTCATTGTTTTGCTCTTCTTGGCAGCCACATTTTCAACAAATCAATAATTCAGTATGCCTAGGAAGTTTGTTATGTTGCATAAGTGCATGGAGACGTAAGAATAAAGTAGAGCAATTTTAGAAATCTAAAAAAAAAAAAAGGCAGATCATGTGATCATGCAAAAGTATGATTATGCCTGATCACATGACCTCGCCTATGAATATGTTTAAACTTCCTCTTCACGTTTCAAGTCGTGTCGCTTGATGAAGCAGCTAGAAAGTATTATTATAGCTCTCAGTTTCTCCTTTCCTCACACTGCTTTCAGTATTAGAAGCTGTAAAACAAGACAGCCTTTCTGACATATTGATTATTAGTATCCTGAACTGATGGTCATATTCAGTACTTTTCTTTCTGTAAGTCGATCACGCAAAAAAGATCAACTGAATTGTGATCTTAAGATACACTGCTTCACAGTCACTGACTAACACTTGTTTCACAGTGCTGGAACAATACATGCAGTCTTCCCTCAGCCACGTGAAATCTAAATCTGTAGCTGGTTACTGGCTAAAGATTTGACATGCAGTGGCATGGTGAATAAGATATATTTCTAAGATATGATATTACTTTTGTCCTTCTTGTGTTGTCGAGCATGGTTGAACTTATTAATTCCGATAATAATCTGAAACCACAAATTTCTCTCAGAGAAATGGGGCTTTACAATCTGTTTTAAATATGAAAGATCATCCAATTATGTGACCACCAAAAATAATCAGCAACAGATTTGATGATGAATAAATAGTTTCTACATTTTTAAGCCAACACATACAAAATTCCTGGTTACAGCATTTCAGATGTGAATAATTGCTCTTCTGGTTTTTTTCTTAGTCATCTCGGACATTAAAATGAATTCATATGGGTGTTCAAATGTTAATCAGACCAAAAGAACAGTGAGAAAATACAAAGCTATGGGACACTGAGATGTGTATTTTTCACCCTCTTGTACAGGCTATAATAGATTAATGCGGCCCTGATCTATGTGGCACAGCCTCTACACTTAAATGCCTGGAAAAAAGATGGGATATTTTTCATTTCTTCATTATACATGATATCCATAGGAATTATCAGCAAAGTTTGCCTAACTTTGTCCTAAAAGTTTTTTTCCATACCTTTAAATGTAACCAATGTCTTGATCTGAAACTTTTGCTCCCAAGACATTTTTATTTATTCATCACAAACAGGTTTTTAAAGCCCTAAAACACATTTTCTCCTGTGTATTAAATATTTATTGCTGTATTGTTTCTTAACAGTCTCTAAACAACTCAATTGTCTCTCATTTAGACCTCTCTCAGGCTGGCAGCTGTCAAGATCTCTTCTGTGAATCTGAGCATTTTTCATCTGCTTTCTGTCGGGCAATCAGTAAATTTTTGTTTGGTGATTTATTTCAAAGAACCGCGAGAACAGTTGAGCTCAGAACTGCTGTCAAACAATGCTCAAAACAGGGCTGAGGGTGATTTCTCATGTGTTCACTTTGAGTTGGGAATCACATTAGCAGGAGGTGCGTTTGCAGTGAGTGTACCTCTCCTTTCCACAGCTTCGGTACAAAGTCTGACGAAGCGAGGGATGGTGCTTTTCTCTCTCTCGCACAGCATCTCCAGACAACATCCAAATACCTGATCTGAGGGGTGATGACAGATGGACACAAACACACTTTTTATGTCTGTTTAGAAGTTTTTCTCAGATGACTGCGTGCACATTTAAAAAAAAAAAAATCAAGACATGATGTAAGAGCTCCAAGTTAATTTACTGATAAGTTTTTCTGTTCACTATGGGAGAAAACCTCCATGTTTGACTCTGTTCCCAGCAGAAAAGTTAGCTCCCACTTGATGATGCAATGCAACCCATGCCCTGTGCTGTATACTTGTATACTATAGTTGGATTATAGATAAATGCTGAGACTTCCTGGCCGCCCATCTCTGATAGAATTCAGTTAAAAGGCAAAATTGCTTTGAATAGTTTCTGCTGTAAGAGCACAGTCTTGTAATATTAATAACTGAGTGAAAGAGAACATGTACTCCGTGATTCACCCTGTATACTGCTGAATAAAGGATACTTGCATTTAAATAGTCTCCGACTTCAAAAGGAAATCTCACCTTTAATGAGCCCCTTCTCCTGCAGGGCCTGTAGTGGAGGTCTCTTTAGGATCAGCTTCTTCAGCCGCGTTTTGACTCTTTTCCTTTCTGTGTTTTCCAGGTTGGATGACGAGCGGGGGACTGCAGGAGGAGGAAAGTGGGAGGAGGAGGAAGGGAAAGAAAAGGAAGATGAGGAGGTCAGTGTGGGGCATTCACCTGTGGGGCAGGAAAGCAGATGAGAGGGGATGGTGGTGAGAATGAAAAGTGGGAGGGCCGGCCGACGGCGGAGGTGAGACAGGACTGACGAGGGGATTATCTGCCAGGGAGGATGGGTGAAAATATAAGTGGGCTGGACAGAAGAGAAGATGGAAGACAGGATGGAGGGATGCAAGAAGCCTGTATGGAAGTTTAGAAAGAATAGTTGATGTTGATGATGAAGAGAGAGGCTGTGAGTAAAGTGGAATGGGGTGGGGGGCATCAAGGAAAGAAAAAATGGGGTGATAAGAGGCATAAAGTGAGGATGACTTACGAGATGATCGTCTATCATCCTCATCACCACTTTGGTCCAGCATCTCTACACTGCCCGCTCTCCTCAGAGAGTATAGAAGGACATTGTCTAAGGGATTGTCACGATCCTGAAGGGCAGGCAGAGGGACCAGTGTGTTAATGACATCACACAGATGCACATATGCATATTACAACATTTACTTATATAGGTTCCAGGCAGTCCAACCTGAGAAATATTTATTCACTGACAAAATTAGAACAGAGGATTTTGCTAAACATGCAATAGAAATTCTTTTATTGGAAATGACGTTAAAACGCATGAGTCATTTTTTAAAACAGATTTTGTAGAACTTCATGTAGGAAAGTTTTTCTACAAGACACATGGGGGATGCATTTTCAACTTCTCCTAGCTATTTGGAACTACTTGGATGTAATAAGTTTAAAAACTAGGGCTGCAACAGTTACTCAAATAAATAAAATCCTAAAATCCCCAACACAAATTTTTTAATTTGATGCTTTATTTAAACTCTGCAGTGCTCAGTTGTCACCACGTGAGCATGAGCCCTTCACCCAAATGTGCGACTAAAAAATAGACCTGCAATAGAAACGCATCTAGGACCACATGTGTGAATAAAATGTACAAAAAGTTACAACATTAAGCCCATGCACACTGCCGTTTTCTCAAGAAAAAGACTGATAATACAACAGCAGCGCCGAAGATGATGCTGTCATAACTAACGCGTGATCTGTCTTCACACACACGGCGAAGAGCAAAGAGGCGGAGCTGTTACAGAGATGGTGAGCTCAGGTGGCGTGAAAGAAAAGGTTTTTCTACTGTTCAAAACAGCAGTGCATTTAAAACCTTTACTGGGAAAAAGCTGGCAGGAGCCCTTCATCAAACCCGTTCAACAAGTTCCAATGTGAAGAAAAGCTTTGTTAAAAAAAAAAAAATCTGTGAAAAATCTGCAGAAGTTAAAGTAAAACACGCAGATGAACTGTTAACTTAGTCTAATATGATGTTTAAATTAAACATATTATTTATATATTGACAGTAATATTTAAATCCAATGGATTGTGAGAATCCAGCCACTAATTAAAAAGTAGTGTGTGTGTGTGTGTGTGTGTGTGTGTTCTTACCAGCCTGTCGATGACATTCTGGATGGTGTTGTACCACTCTTTGATCAGGGAGTCTGTCTCTGACTGCAGAAGAAACTCGTTGCCTGTCACTGTCCTCAGCTGAAAAACAAAACAAATGTTAATGCGAGCTCCACTGTCCCACTCTCGTTGTCTTTCCCATGCTTCTCTGTAAAGATTGATATACACGTTAGTTATACGTAAATGTAGTAGTTTGACCTTTACTATCATATTTAGTTCAGTTCATCACATTTCTCTGTAAAGATATTTTTACTGCTTCCTCTTCATTAGTATGGTTCAGTGATCTGGTGAAAGAAAGCTTCCCATTCTCGCTTCCCTCATTGCTGACAGAAATGCCCAACTGCACCTCACCTCACAATAACATTTTATTGAGGACTGTGTCACTTTAAGGATTGTTAAAGTAAAAATACCCTAAAAACATTTCTTGAGAAAGATTTTAACTGTAACTTTAAAACCACAGCCCTGTCAAAGTTTCTTTTTGGTTTTGTGATTTTTCTCCACTTTTTCTTACCTTGAAGACGTTCTTCTTGCTGGACAGCTCGTTGGCCCAGTGCAGTTTTGCTCCTCTTAAATCCACACTGCTCTCAGGACGACTGTTTCCTGGTTTCTGTGTATGAAAAACATTTTTCTTTTACTCTCACAACTAAGTTGGCTGAATCCACTGCTTTATGTTTCTAAAAGTTTGAATTTGTGGTGCAACCTTTATCGCCCTACTTTATCAACTCTTACATTCTGACCAGTTTTCACCTTCACAGACTGCAACTGCTTTGCGTGACCTGTTTTCTGAAAATTATGCAATGTGTTATTTGACTGAAAAAAGCAGTGAAGACAAAGTGTGACACAAGCCTTGGCAGAATAGTCAGGGTTCTAGCCAGAGGTTGATTGCTTGGAGCCTTGCTGAGGTACCGTTGCGCTGGGCTGAGAATCAGCAGTTATCGGAAGTGACCGCTATGATAACAGTTAGCTAGCAACGGGGCCATCAGCATTAGCAAGTGGTTGTTCAGTCATATGCTCTGTACTGAGATGTTTAGCACATGCATCTATAGTGTGAATTTGAACATCCTAGGTGAGATCGTTCTCAAGTTCACAAGTGTTCACAAGTTTTAACCTTTAGGTCAAGGTCACCAGGGACACTAAAAATGACCAGTTTACCACAAAATTTGCCCTCTGTATTATCTTATTCATCTAGTCATACATACTTTTCCTACTTAAAAAAAGAATTTGTGATAATAATGATAATACTTGTTCTAAAATCCTTAACACGCTCTTACCCAGCTAGAAGGTGTCTGTGATTTGGGATCCTTGAAGAAAACCAAACTGTTCCCCACTAACACCACCCAGGAAGGACTCCAATTTTTCCTGCAACCCAACACACGTGCACTCATAAGCTGGGATTCACTCATCCTCGTTTAATTCATCCAAAAAATTATTTCTTTCATCTTCAGTAAAAGTAGCCTCACCTCAGTTTTCGTCCACCTTCTGCAATTTTCGTCTTGTTCAAGAGACCCGCTTTCTCCAGCTCCTAGGAACACATTAAAAGGTTTTAAAGCACATTAAAATCTGCAGTATTCAGTGATATTTACAGTGTCACACTGACGGCATCACTTAGAAAAAGCAGGAATTGAATAAATTTTTAAAAAGAGCATGCAAGAACTGTGTGAGGGCAAATTTGAACATTAGAGGACCATAGAGGGAGTTTCCTCTGTGTAATATACAGCATCCTTTGAAAATGCATTAAACTTGACTGTTGCATCATTCAAAAATAGGAGGAGGGGAAGTGCTTTAAAATCTCCCACTGCGGTATGGCCCCATTTAAGGTGAAAGAGAAAAAAATGTAATACTAATGATGAACTTACAGCACATAAGTGTTGAGTACGGTATATAGAGACAGTGATGACCTACAAACCTGCAAACAAATATTGCCTGACCATGTTTTGTAAAATGTATAGTGGGAAAAAAAAAATTATATTCCTGTTAATATTATTTGTTTTGCTGGGTCACATAACAACTGTCCACAGTTATAAAATTTAATAAACAACAGAGCATCTGCAAATAAGCGTGCATTCACCAAATTTTTGACCTGCCCGGGGTGTGCCACAACTCTCACCCTTTGACAGCTGGGATAGATTCAAGCCCCTTCAGGGTGCAGTCAAGGAAAAGGCTGGATGTCATTAAGGCAAACTAAGGAACTCAGCATGTAAAAAAACTTGTATTAATTTCTTATTAGGAAGTGTGCATTAATGCTTCATGTTTTACAGAAAAATTACTGTGCTGACAGCACTGACCTAGTTGTCCTGTGAAATCCAAAACTTTAGCACTCCAGGAGGATCTCTTTGACCCTTAGAGGAACATTTTATCTTATTTTACGGACCTTCAGTGACAAAGTAAGAGGTGGAGTTCTCTCACCGGTGTGCAGCCATCACTGTCTGGAGAGCTCACAGGAGATGGAGGCTCCACAACGATGTTGGTCACATTGCAGGAGTAATCTCTGCATTGCTGGACCAGCTGAAAAACAGAAAGCAGTCATCATCTGCGTTGTTCAGCTTTTTGTCTATGGACATATGTTCTGTGTGATAACTATTTGTTGACGACTAGTTCCATTTCCTCTTTCTCTCTGTCAAAACACTTTATGAGCTTGTGTGGACTGTGTGCTTGGGATGTGAATACCTTGCTGTTCTCGGGCAGGATCATGGACTGGGAATAGTTGAGCTGCTGCTTGACATCATGCAGTGGTTCAGAATCATGGCACTGGGTATCGGTGTTGCTAAATGCCATCGTACTCAGGGTGTCAGAGGAGGCAGCACGCTGCATAGTCTTCATGGTCAAATGTTTGGGAGAGTCGTGAAAGGGGGGAACACACAAACAAAGGATAGAGCAATTGCTAAGCTATCATTTTTTACATCTGTAAACTGCATGTTTAAAGCCTTTGACAGCTGATGTACTTGCTTAGGTATGAATAAATGAATGCAACTGAATGTACAATAATCATTTTTCCCTCATATTATATTTAGTTCATATTTATATAATGCTGTTGCCTAGAGCAACCACAGTGCAATAGTACAATCGCCATAAAAAGCTAAACAATTAAAACCAAAAACAAGCAACAGTAAAGAGCAACAAAAAGGCTGAGGCCTTTTTAAAGATCAAGCATACATTGTTCTCCCATAATTCTTTATTATTTATACTCTTTGTAGATTACAACAGAAACATCAACCATGCAACGCTTGGGACATGATCAACCTAGTTCATCAACTTTTTAACATATCTTCCAAAAGCGCTATGATAAGATAGCTTTTCTGGTGTTCATCGTAAAGGTCAACTATACTGACACTGCAAGTAGTAATTAAAGTATATTATTGTAGTTTTGCTGCAGTGATATAGATATAGATATAGCTACCTTTATTAGATAGCACAGTGAGGATTAGGCTAGAAAACGGGAAGCAGAAGAGAGAAAGAGTGGGGACAGACACAGCAGCAAAGGATCTCAGGTCAGAGTCAAACCCAGGCTGCTGCATTTAGACTTGTGGCATATGGTCATTTGCTCAGCCTGTGGGCTAAACGGGCCCCAAATGAACTTGTTGATAAATATATTTTGTCAGGATGTTAAGTCTGATCTTTGTACTTAATCTGTCACCTCACTTTGTTCAGGAGCAAATCAAACAGATGTTTCGCTGCATTAGTGCAGCAGGTTTAGCCATCTACTCTCAGTACTCTCTGTTGTCAGGTTTTATAAAGTTTAAACAATTGAGGAAGGACAATGCAACAGTAGTTCTACTTACACAACAGAGTTATGTACACATTTACATGTTTACAGGTTTACAGATTTGCAACTATGATCTGAAGCACTCCAGCACAAAGAGCATCCACACTGAACTCTTTATCCATTGGCAGATGGGGATAAACAAGTTTGTCAGCAACACAATGAGACACAATATGTGCCTGTGTACTTAACAGACAAACTACTGATGCTTGCAATCCCATGCGTGTACATACACAAGTATGCATGACTGCACACTGATGCAAAAATTCACACTACTTCAACTTTTCAAGCAGCAGAAGCCACTATTAAGTTTGGTTCCCAATCCATGTAACCTAGTTCCAACAATCAGACTAAATATCCCTCCTAATGTTTGCCATCTCTTCATGCAGAGGATTAGCACTAAGAGCCAAATCTGCTCCGTTGCTAAGAGTAGGCCTTTAAAAGGGCTTTAAACCAAGTGCACCCACACCCCACTGTGATGCAACATGTTGCAGTAAGGCCTGCTTGGGTAACAGCTTTTCTTTTTACACCATGAATTGCTATTTCGCCACTTTAATATGCATAAATGCTGATCTCTGAGAATCTAAAGAGCATAGCTGGCAATAACTTTAATATATTCTACAGTAATACAGCACAGATGCAGATTTTGCACATCTAATGACTAGAGTTCCTTGATTTTCATGAGGAAACCACCCTCCACCA
This sequence comes from Pterophyllum scalare, assembly GCA_024447675.2. Lineage (NCBI taxonomy): Eukaryota > Metazoa > Chordata > Actinopteri > Cichliformes > Cichlidae > Pterophyllum > Pterophyllum scalare. The sequence continues at coordinate 76,485 of JAMQGT020011332.1, read as the reverse complement.
AAAGCCCTTAAAGCGCTGACAGAATGCTTAGGAATATGTTAACATCCAGGCCTGCAAACAAAAAGTACAAGGCAAGGGCTGTCATCTAAAGTTTGTTTTTCTTTTTTAAAAGCAGACGAGTCAGTCCAAGTAGATCCTTTATGCAAGCAGGATTTTATCTCAGGTAGTGACAAAGTCAAGACTGTCGACAAAGTCACAAAAAGTTCTATGATGTCCCTTTTTGTTAACCAAATGCATTCTGTTGTGCAGGGAGAATATGTAAAACAGGTAAAGGGTGCTTTAGTATTTGCCTTTTTATTTTTACAAGGTGAAAGTCAAGGTGAAATGCATTAAATATCCTCTGGCGAGTGCAGCAGGTAGAGAAGAGTTTTACCTGTTTTATCTGCCAGCCACGGTCAGCATTCCTTTTCTGGCTCCCAATGAGGAAATCAGGCGACAGCTAAAGAGAAGCAAACAGAAAGAATGAAGAGATAAGGAGGAAGGTACGAAGACAAAGACAGATGAGTAGTTACTATATCTACATATTTATTTTCAAATAAAATAGCACTAACACTATTTTCTCCAGAAATGACCTTTAAAGGCTTAATTTATAAAGGTGCCAATACTATACTTGTCACTATCAAAGAGAAGCAGTTTGCAGTTTGTGCAAATATCACACCCATGTTAAAAAAACAGGATGCAGATGCGTTTGTTCGGTTAACTGTAGAAACAAATCCGAGCTAACACTCATATCACCACACAGAAACTATTGGCCTCTGCCCTGCTGACATCCTGACAGATAAAACAGATAAATGCTCTTTGACTATCACTGCTCAGAGGTATAAATAAAAGACGCACATACACGTGCCCCAATTCACCTTGCATTAATAAGAGGCAGATATTAGTAAGAGTTCAACATTCATCTGGTAGGACTCCTTTGAGTCAAACATGGAGATTTCTAGATGTTGAACAGGGTTCACACAGATCCACAAAAATACAGTCAAATAAACGTTTTGTGAGTGTAACAAGGTCAGAAATGTCACCTCTGCTCAGGACAATACAAATGAATGATCACTTATCACAATAGACAAGTATAAGTAATTTTCCCATGTGCTGTCAAAACGCCAACGATAACTGTATAGAATAAAAATAACAACACACTTCAGTAGATAACGCTGGGAAGAAAAGTCAGATTAACTCACAGCATAGGTTCTGACTGATCACTGAATAGTCCAGGCCAGCTTGTGCTTCGGTTCCTTGCCGGTTGATTTTAAGCCCTCAGCATTCTGTCACTTCATACCATGACGCCGTTTTAACTGACTGCAAAAATCTAAAACCCATTCATCTGTCCCTCGTATCTCAGCTCTCAACTACTTCCCCATTCTAAAGGGAAGCTGACTTTATCAGCCAATACAGTTGGCCTCGTGGGTAACAGCTCAGACAGGAAGGTGTGCTCTCAGCTGAATATTTATACCAGATCTTTGCTGACACTGCCACATGTACCACTGTCCAACAGTTTTTCTTTGTGAGATCTGACTGTGTCTCTTTCAGCAGCAAATAAAAAACCATGTGTAAAAACGTTCCACTAAGTAAAACTTGTAACTTGTGGAAAGGCACAGAGAGTAAAAATATTCACAATTCTGTGGTTTCTTATTAGTTCTGCATATTTGGTGTAGATCTGCACCAATCATGTGGACTACTTTAAATGCCAGTGGATAGTTCATTAAAAAATATATACAAACATAAATATAAATTTATTCTCACAATAATCAAATTAACTGCCTGTGATAAGACAATTGACACTTGACATGTTTCCAAAAAATAGACACAGGTGTGAAACCACATGTTGAGGTTGTGTGGAAACTAACGAACAAAACAAACAGTGAAGCTAAAGAACGCAGTAATGTACTTATGGAAAACTGTTTCTCCCACTCCAAATCATAGTATTTCAAAACCATCCAATAGTAAACTAACAAAGAGAGAAAGACCTGGACATCCACAGTTCTAATAATAGCAAAAATAAAATTAAAAAATTAAAAATAAAATAGAAGAATAGAAATGTTCCAGAAGACCACATGTGGAACATGACAGATGTTGTTCATAAAGGGATATTTGAGGTCCATCTTCTATGCTTGACAGATGCTACTGGTTTTTATCAGTAGTAATACACATATTTCATAAAATGTTTTGTGCAACCTGAAAAGGTACAGTAAATTAGTGCAGCTGCAAAATGAACCTGTGAAACCACCAGAAGATGTTTTTTTTAGTTTGTTTACCTTCAAAAAAGACAAAGGTGATGTCATCAGATGTATCGTTTCATCTAAGCGTTTACATGCCAGGCAGTACTGTATAATTACCTTAGTAAATCCTGATTATTGTCAAAGTACTAAGAAAGTACTAAAAAAAAGTACAGAAAAATGTACTGCACCAGTGCTTCAGACTTACAAACGTTAACAGATGAGCTCACACAGGCAGACACGAGTCAGTGTTAAAGAGGTTTAAAATTTAAAATCTAGACTCGAGAATGATCTGGGTCAACAAATAAAATGGGCCACTTGGGTTTTAACACCTGGGTCACAAACCTGTGTGACATGCAGTATGCATTACTATATGTCACCTGTTCAGTTCCTGTTGTGCAATGTATGTACCCCAGAATAAAAAGTGACACATATAGGTCAACAGAATGCATCTCAAGCTGACTTGATGGGGGGGGGGGGATCACTACTTTGATCATGTGGGTATTTTTTGATGAGCAACATTAAATTTGAAACACTGATGCAACACTGAGGCAACGCAACCTTGTGATGCAAAATGCTTATCTCTAATAATCTGGATCATGCTGCTTGCGTTGCTTCACTACGTAGATGTCGTCATTGATTCAGTGTACATGTCAATTTCAGTCAAACATCTGTTGCCTAAATGCAAAAAAAACTTGGTGTAGACAACAGATGTACTTCCTCATCTGAACACTATAAATCCTCCTTCCTTGCAAAATTAAGTTGAAATGAACGATGCGCTGAAAGTTTTCACTGTGACGGCATCTGTGAGTTCTGGGGGTGGTTTAAGGCAGATGGTAAATTTCAGTGAGTGGTTTAAATTTAGCCATGTTTTATAATGTTTTGGATTTTAAACAATTGTCTCTCTCTCTCTGTGTGGCCCTAATAGCTTGTGCTCATCTGCACCAGATCAAGAGGAATTAGACTGTTATTACCTTCAGGGATGAGCACAACAAATCACATTATTTAAGAGAATGTGTGTGAGAGGGCATTTAATAAATAGCTAGACAGAGAGCCAGATATCTAGATAGTCAGACAAATTTGATTTAATCAGTAACAATTAAGCAATAAGAAGGAAACAGTATAATCACCTTTTTAATTTGGCTGCACTTCTACCAGCTTTAATCTTGGACACAGTGTTGATCTAGATGTTGTGTGGGAGACAGATAATATGACAGATAATATACCTAAGTGAGAAAGGTGAGAAAGGTGTATGTGTTTCTATCCCACTGTGGTTTGTCCTGCCTGCTTGTGGTTATTTATCTTAGAAACACCACTGTTTGGACTTGAAATAAGACTCATAATAGTGAGTTACACCAAGGAAAAAGCAATAAGTTAAGAATATAAAAGCCTATCGGCTCTTCTGAATCTATCTATGAAAAAATGAAGCCAACTACTAATTATTTAAATGACGAATAAGGATCTTATAATACATACTTCCTCATGAAGGTACAGGTGAAGTACAATTCATTTTAAAATACAATACAGGCTCTGTGACGCTGCTCAACCAAGCAAACAAGCAAAACAAAACAAAAAAAAACATTTGATTTAAATTTAGCTGATCGCCCCAGTATAGTTGTCTCATTGTGCACCTCAGTACAGGTTCCAGTTCTCCTTCTGTTTTCGGACTGCTTCCTGGAAGTCTTATTCTGACAACTTGCATAGTCTCGTTTGTGATCCACAAAGAGGGGGGGCTGGAGCCTGTCCCAGCTGTCACAGTGTCTCTATGTGCAGTCTATTGCACATAGAGACATGCAACTACTCACGTTCACATTCACAATTTAGAATCACCCATTAACCTAACCTCGTGCGGGAGGAAGCTAGAGTATCTAGAGAGAAACCATCTCTAGGGAGAACATAGAAAGAGCCCACCGTGGATTCAGTGGATTCACCCAGGGCCTTCTTGTTGTGAGGCACTGGTGCAAACCAAAGGTGTGGTTTTTGATTTTTTGCAAAAGTTGAGTTGCAACCCTAATATATAAATATAAAAATCAGAACTTTGATATAAAAAATAAAAGAATAAATAATGATAACTAATTAAAGTACTATACATTTAATAAATCACAAATATTCAAACTACAATGCAAGCATTGCCCTAACATGTACTTCGAGGAAACCTGAGTTCACATCACAGGAAATCACAACTAATTTCACCCATTTCTACTTCAATTAGTAAATCTACAACTTTTCTTGAACTAATCTCAAATTAACTGTATTTACACTCACCAACCACTCAACCACTTGTTAACACAAATATCTAATCAACCAATCATATAGCGACAACCAATTACATTTAGGCATATAAGCATGGCTAATTTGGAGTAGTTCACCAAATTTGGACAATACAGGACTATAAAAATGTTGCCTGGTCTGATGAGTGTTGATTTCTGCTGCAAGGTTCTGATGGTAGAATCAGAATTTGGCATAAGCATCATATCAGCATGGATCCATCCTGCTTGTATCAATGAGGCTGGTGGTGGTATAACCATTTCAGGGAATATTTTCTTGGCACACTTGGTCCCTTAATAACAACCAGCATCGTTTAAACACCACAGCTAGGCTGAGCATTGTTGCTGACCATCTCCATCTCTTTATGACAACAGTGTACCCATCTTCTGATGGCTGCTAACACACAATGCCACAAAGTTCAAATCATCTCAAACTGGTTTCTTGAACATGACAATGAGCTCACTGTACTCAAACGGCCTCCACAGTCACCAGATCTCAATCTAACAGAGCACCTTCTGGATGTGGTGGAACGGGAGATTCATAGCATGGAGCTGACAAATCTGCGGCACCTTTGCGAGGCTGTCATGCCAATATGTACTAAAATCTCAAAGGAATGTTTGCAGCACCTTATTGAATCTACACCTCAACGAATTAAGGCATTTCTGAATGCAAAAGGTGGTCCAACCTATTACTAGGTGCACCTGATAAACTGTCCAGTGAGTGTGTGTTGCACATCACATTTTTATATAAAGTGTGAAAGCAAAAAAACTAAAGGTTGAATGTGGCGAAAACATGCAGCAGCAGATCATTTTCCAGTTAAGTCAGAGTCATTCATTTCATCACTGCTCAACATCTCAACACACTAACCTATTTGGAGATTACCCGCATCAAAGTTGCAAATGAAGCTAATAGAGGCAACTTTTAAATTATATAAAATGGCTTCAAGAAGTTTGGATGTGACTTCTTCAGAAGAACAGTATACTTACCCTGTGCATAGTTCCATTGCCATCTGCAGAAAGGGGTAGTGACAGATGACTGGTGTCCCTGGGTAATGTCTGCGGTTGTACTGGACAGGCCTACCAAAGAGACAGAAAAAAACCCATAATGTGAAACAGGAAAGGTCTTACTCACGCTATCTATTATGAATATGTCTGTAGGTTCTCAGGCATCCAGGTCATCTTACTTTCTGGAGCTTGAAAAAAAAGCGACTGGACTTCTATAAGTTTCTTGAAGCCGTTTCACCTCATCCAAAAGGCTTCTTCAATTCTAAAACCAACTGGTGGAGAGTCCCAGGTACTTAAACCCCAGAGGGGCTGTCCCCTGGAGGTGTTTGTGGACCAACTATTGTTCATGTGCATAATCACATGCGCCAAGGTGTGAATAGAAGCCTGAGTCATTAAAATGAGTGGTTTTAGGTAAAATCACTATGAGACTTCACCCCACTCTATCACGTGAAGATGAAAGTGTGAGTGGGGGATGAGGCGCCTGGGAAGGGAGCTCAGGACTGCATCGTAAATGGGTGGCAGTTGGTGTCATAAACCACCACCTCTGTACCGTGATGGTCATTCACAGTGGACATAAACGACTTCTTTAACTCCTCTTTCTGTCTTCCTAGTTCAAAAGGTGAACAAAGGCATCCTCAAAAGAGTGCCCTTTCTCATTCAGGTGCAGATGTACAGCTGAGTCTTGCTCTGTTGAGGTGGCTCTTCTATGTTGTGCCATGCGTTTGTGAAGTGTTTGTTTAGTTTCTCCAGTATAGAGGTCTGAGCACTTTTCACTGCACTGCACAGCATATACTATGCTGCTTAGCTTGTGTTTGGGCATTTGGGAGTTTTAATAGGTCTCTGGAGGTTTTTTCAAGCTCTAGAGATCCATTATGAATATTACAGGCTTGGCCTCTAGTGTATCTATCTGTCAATAAACTAACAAACTGCCCATTCACAGTTTTAAACAATGACCATTAGAATGTTAACAAAGTTGGGGCCTTTTATTAAATTACACTGAATTCTAAGTAATACATTTTATTAGGTTTTTGCTATCACAGATCCATAATTAAAGCAATGATTTGATATTCTGCAAAATAAACTCATCTGCTGAGAATTCATGATTGAAACTATTCTCATATATATATATATATATATATATATATATATATATATATATATATATATATATATATATATATATATATATATATATATATATATATATATGTATAGCACAGAAGGTGCCAATAAATAGCTGAGCAAATAACCTCCATGATAATTTAAAAAAAATATATTTTAATGTACAGAGTAAATAAACAAATAAAAATGTGTCATATTTGCCTTCTTCTCGTTTTATTTCGTAGTAGTGCAACAAGTCGAGACTGATGGCAACTTAACATCAGTGTAAACACAATCTCTGCATAGCTTGTCATGTTGTGAAGTGGGCTGAAATGAGGACCCAAATGTTACTGAGCTCAGTAACAAAAATACCATTGGCTGCCAGTGATAGCCCTCAGCATCCTGGCAGGAGGATCTTTACAGCAGGTGGCACAAATCTCCTGGAAGTACAAGTTCTAGAACACATAATTACAGGTCTCAGTAGATCTTAATGTGGTGCATATGAGCCTTAGTGACTTTATTCACCATATCAATTTAAAAGCAAATGACAAAGAAGAACCAGGAATAAGAAATGATAGAATCATAATAAATATCTAGATTTTTAGTAGATGCCTCTATGGTATCAACTTGAAAATCCTGGATCAGATTGTTATCAAATTATTGCGTTCAAAGGATTTTCAGAAAACTTGACCTCTGACCTAAGGTCACCAAGATTCAAACTAGACCAGCATTTTTAGTAAATGCATCTATGGCATCAATTTGAAAATCCTAGGCCACATTGTCCTCGAGTTATCACATTCATAAAGTTTAAAGTAAGTTGGCCGCCCGCCCAGTGGAGTGATGACAATAGCTCATCAGCCTTTTTAGGCTGAGAGCTAAGACCTCAGACATGACTTGCTTGTGTATTTTGAATAGGGAATATGATTTCTGCAAAGTTGTTAGATCACAAGAGAACACATACTTTTCAGAGCACACAAGAAAACTTAACAAGAACATTTTAAGTTCAATGTGACCCTATGCCAAAGGGAGAACGTATAGACTATCTAGCACTCTAGCTGTGGAAAACCATTCCCGTGATCACTGTATCTCCAATGCTCTTTGTCTAAGTAAAAAGAAAAAATGCCAACCAAGCTGCTTTCATTTAGGTCTTATGAAGTTCTTTGGCTGAAAAGGTCCCTTTTAGTGCTGATACAGTCAAACCATGTGAGCATATAAATGAGCAGTCTCTTTCATTCATACACCCTGACCCTCTTCTATGGTCTCCCTTATGAGAAGATACTTTGATTAAGCTCCCGAAATGCCAGCCTTTTTACACATTAAGGACATTTCATAGAGAAAAGGAAATACATGACTTTAGGAGGACACTGGATGAATACCTGCTGAGATTGAACCTTTACCTTGTCTGTATTTTGAGCACGGGCCCGGCGAGGAGGTTTCCAGGACCTTTCCTTAGTAATGCTGTTGACATAGTAGCATCTGTCTGTTGTTGGGTCAGAGTACTGCTCCCATAGGCCCAAGATCTGAAGCGGCTGTTCACCTGGAGTGGGACTAGGTGGCTCCAGTTGCGGCTGACGCTTCTCTGTCTGCTTTTCAGTATAAAGTGGGGAGTCCTGCCAGGACAGCTGGGAGAGATAAGACTCTGTTGGAACCTTTTAGGCATAAATAATAACAGGGGAAAGGAGAAAAAAAAGAGAGGGACAGAAGTAGAGACAGAGAGTCAAAGTCAAGAGTGTATAAGGAAGAAAAACATGTGAGATGTAAATGTTCTAATAGATACTCAAAATGAGTAAATATTGCATTTTTGAAGAACTATATTCTACTTCAGACCAATATACATTGTGTATGGTAGTCAAGTCAGTTATTATGGCAGGAGAATTGTGTCAAGGAACACAATGTGCTTCGTGGAGGACAGAAACTGCCAAAAGCTGGCAATGAAAATAAAAACATGCAGAAAATAATATACAATAAATAAAAAAAGCAAATTAATGAAAAAGTGAGTTAAATAAATAAATAAAATGGAAAATGAAATAGGAGAGACAATGAAAAGGGCAGATTATACAGAAGCAAATTAAAATATTATAATCCTAACCTTTTAACTATTGCATATATTTATTCTTTGATTGTTTAATAGCATAAACATACATTTATTTATTTATTTCTATATCAATGATAACATATTTGATCTTCCTTACAGTCATGGTAAAATGGTAAATTCTCAGGTTTTTACATATCAGGACATAATAAAAAATAATCTAAAATGAGGTAAATACAACCTCAGATGAACTATAAAACATGACATATTACACCGTATATGTCCGTACAGCCAAAATGCACACGCAGAGTGTGAAAAAAATAAGCACACCCTTCCAAAGGAATTAAGAGGGTAGGGTACGCAGCAGCCAGGAATTGCTAATCAAATGCACTTGATCATCAGCAAGTGTGACTACCAGTATAAAAGTAGAAGTTTGCTGGTCTGGAGCATTCTGGTGAGTGTTAACACAATGCTAGACTCTTCCCAGAAATGGCCGTCCCATCAAATTCCCCCCAAGATCAGACTGTGCAATGCTGAGAGAAAATCAAAGAAAACCCAAGAGCTGCATCTCAAATGGTACATCTCAATCTCTGCAGGCCTCAGCTAGCATGTTGAATGTTAAAGTTCACGACAGTACATTTATAAAAGGAATCAACAAGTATGGCTTGTTATCAAGGGTTGCCAGGGGAAAGCTTCTTTTCTCTAAAAAGAAAATGACAGCACAACTTAGGATTGCAAAGCTGTGTAAGATAAGACCACAAGCCTTCTGTAATAATGTACAAACAAACAAGAAAAAAATAGAGATGTCTGACCATAAAGCACTGCGCCATGCTTTACAAAAACCAAAGACAGCATATCAAGAACTGTCAAGCACGGTGGCGGAGAGGTGATGATTTGATCTTGTTTTGCAGCCACAGGACCTGGCACCTTGCAGTTACTGAGTCGACCATTATCTCCGCTGTATACCAAAGTATTTTGGAGTCAAATGTGAGGCCATCTGTCCGGCAGCTAGAACTTGGCCCAAACGGAGACATGCAACAGGACAACGATCACAAGCACAGCAGCAAATCTACAACAGAATGGCAGAAAGTCCAGACCTCAACCTCAAAATGCTGTAGTGAGACCTTAAGAGAGCTGTGCATAAATGAATGCCCGCAAACCTCAATGGACTGAAGAGTGGGCTGATATTCCTCCACAATGATGTGCTAAAGACTGTAAATGAGTACTTCAAGTTATTGCTGTTAAAACTAGTTCTAACATGGTTGAATCAAGAGGTTTTTCACACACACTGCTTCTGCAGTTTGGCTTAAGTTTTTGTTCAATAAATTATGGCATGGTATCCTTTGTCATTTGTTGTTCATCTCAGGTTGAATTTACCTAATTTTAAGACCTCGTAAAATAGATCATTTTTGGATGATGTCTTGATATGTAAACCCTTTAGAATTGAAGGAGAGTACATTTTGTTTTTACCACAACTATACTTTGCAAGTTAACTGATTTTTGAAGGCATCCTTACTTAACTTTTACTCCCTAAAAATTTTCCATTGTGCTGCAAATTGTTACTTAACTATGGTGTATGAATTAAAAATAAGAGCACATACTGGAAACAGCTAACAGCAAATCACAGTGGGTTCAACAAAGGCAGTCATCCCAGTGTGTAAAGAAGGCACAGAAATCTCATATAAAACCTCAAAGAGAAACAAATAAATCCTCCATACTCTTATTACAGAATAACCTGTCATAATAAATTGTGCTCACCCAGACAGAGACCACTAAAGAAGCAGCTTCAAAAGAAAATCTATAAATCCAATTAAATTAAATTAAATTAAAACCACTGAAGATCATCTTTCCATGAAATATAGCATAATTCACAAACTGACTTACAAGCTGGTTGATCCCTGTCACATAAAACTGCCTTTCTGTTAATAAGTGAAGGAGCATGGTGAGTATGAATGTGTGTGTGTGTGTGTGTGTGTGTGTGTGTGTGTGTGTGTGTGTGTGTGTGTGAGATTGTAGTTTACTCCAGGGGGCAGCACTGGGTCTTTGTGTCACCTGAAGCTTCCTTCCTTGGTTACTTTGGTCTACCTCAGCAATCATATCAAAACACCTTTCTTACCAATATTCAAACAGGGCCATGTCTGCATTAGCAGAAGTTTGAAAATTCCCATTAAACTCATTCTGCAAGCTAACTAAATTCTAAAACAATAAAAACAACAAGCAAAAGAAAACTGCAAAGGTGCAGTGTAAGTAAGCTGCTGCATTTTCATGTAAATGTACAAACATAAACATTTCTACTTGTTTGTGACAAATGTGAGATGTGAAGAACGTGAGATGCACAAGTACATCTCACATCCCCTTTCTTTCTTTCTTTCTTTCTTTCTTTCTTTCTTTCTTTCTTTCTTTCTTTCTTTCTCTTCATTTTACACCACCTCTACTCCACCATATTCATCTCTGCTATGAGTGGGTAAATATTAACAGATGGTTGCTTGCCTGCTGTGATGCTACCACAAAATAGCATAAGCATGAAAAAGAAACATTATCTATATTAACGATATGAGATTTGGCATGTTAGAAAATTGTGTCTGGTGCAGCAGCTAATTAGTATAAAATTTTGATTTTGATGGTTAATTTCTGGGGTTGGGAGACATTTCATTGAGGAAATTATTGCAGCTGTGAATATGAGAACATAGTTAAATAAATGTAGTTAGATACAGGAACTTATTATAATTTACGCGCTCAAGCTTTGCTTGAATGGTCAAGTTTCTGTGGGAACAGAATTCTAGATAGTTGATGATGTAGCTGTACATGATGGTATTCAGACTAAGCAACATTGATTCTTTTTCTTTTTTGCTTTTTCCCATGCTGCTGTAGATTTGCTGCTGTGCTTGGGATCATCGTCCTGTTGTATGACTCAGCTTGGGACCAGTTTTAGCTGTAGCACAGATGGCCTCACATTTTATTTATTTATTTCTTTTTTTATTTATTAATTTTTTTAGATGGCTTCACATTTGACTCTAGAATACTTTGGTATATAGAGGAGTTTGTGGTCGACTCAGTGACTACAAATGACCAGGTCCCATGGCTGCACAACAGACTCAAATCATCACCCCTCCTCCACCGTGCTTGACACCTGGCATGAGGTGTTTGTTCTGAAATGCACCGTTGCAAAGGTCTTGTGGTCTTATCAGATACAACTTTGCAAACCCAAGCCATGCTGTCATGTCTCTTTTAGAGAGAGGCTTTCTGTAGGCAACCTTTCCAAGCAAGCCATACTTGTTAAGTCTTTTTCTAACTATACTGCCATGAACTTTAACATTTAGCATGCTAATTGGGGCCTGCAGAGTCTGACATGTAGTTCTCATCTTTGGGGGGTGAATTTGCTGGGACATCCAGTCCTGGGAAGACTGTGGCATTGTGTTAACACACACCTGAATGCTCCAGACCAGCTAACTGCAAAAATGTCTGCTTTTAAACAGGCGTTCACACTTGCTGATGATTAATTAATCATACACATTTGATTAGCAGTTCCTGGCTGCTACTTACCCTCTTATTTCTAATGGAAGTAATAAAGGTGTACTTGGTTTTTCATAGGACTGCATAGAGTCCTGTGAAAACCTTCTTTTTCATGTGATTGTATGTGATAGGGTGCATTTGACAAAGAATGTTGCAGTTGCAAAACCAGAGTTATTTAACATAATTTTTATCAAGATGATTTATTTTTAATCTTATGCGCATTTTTTTTCAAGTGTAAAGCTTGATAAAAATATCTCCTGCAAACAAAGTGTTCATAAAAAAACTTGTTTCTTCAAGGAACCCATAGGACCTTGACTGAGCCCTGACTTTACCAGCACAGAACACACATAGGCTAAATAAGCATCTATTTATGATTCATCAGCAGGTCAGAGCCCCACAGCCAGGTTCCACAATCTTCTGGAAAGCCTTTGCACACATGCAGAAGATATTATTGCACTATAATAATGTCCATGGATTTTGAACATAATGAACAACAATCAATCATGGTAATAATGTTGTGGTGTTCACACACTTGTAACTAAGCAATATCTAACTGCTAAACCAAAGTTCATAAAAATAAAAGGTAAATAAACTGGCTCTTATGCAGCACTTTTCTTACCCTACACGAGTGCTCAAAGTGCTTTATAAAGCACGTCTCATTTATCTATTCACACACACAATCACTTTCTATCTAACGTTCATACACACAATTACACACCAATGAACACATCGGGGTAACTCAAGGTTGAGTATCTTGCCCAAGGATACTTTGGCATGCAGACTGGAGCAGCCGGGGATCGAACCACCAACCTTATAATCGGCAGATGACCTGTTCTACCTCCTGATCCACAGACACCTGCACAATAATATTGTGTGACATATTTAAATACTATTTAAATAGATTTTTCACCCCTGGAAGACTAAAGATAAATCAAACTGAAATTCATCATTACTGTGGCAGCACTTACAAGAAGGACTGGCAGGAATGTGTGGTTAGAGTGTTTTCTGGTTGATAAACAGGGAGTTATGACCTGAATGTGGCTGCAATAATCCAGCTTACTGGTATTAAAGACTCGAATGAACAGGGTCCTCGGAGAGTGAGAGGGACAGACACAGACTGGGAGAAGAGAGATTGGAGATTTAAAAAAAAGGAGCACTGTCATTTGCACCCACAGTTAGAAGTATGGTTCACTAGAAGGAAAAGTCCATTTGGACAAACAGTTTAAGCTGTGGGGAGTTTCCCTCAGCTCGTAGAAGAATAATTATGAGTATTTGCTTCACCAACAAGGCCTTGTGTAATCCCGTCTGATGTAATACAGGGAAGTTCTGGCGTCAGAGCAACTTGATTGCTGCTCTAGGAGGATTATTAAGGTCAAACACCAATATAAATAAAATAAAAAACAGCCACTGTTGCTGCAGCTGATCTTAATCATCATGTGGGATTCAAAAAAGAGGCATTAGGATTTTCCAATTTTTATACTGACGTAGTATTCCTGTGGTTGTTTCCTTCTAACTGAAAATCTATTCAAATCAAATAATGTAACAAATGAATTAAGCTAAAATTACAAAATTAAAACCGAAGAACAGACATCAGCAATAATCCTGAACCACAGGGTCAAAGTTAACCACTGTCCTGTGCTACTCTTTACCCAACCTTTTTTAACCTTTACCACACACTGCTACAAATCTTACAGTTTGCACCTTTAACCTTTTATATGTCGGATTTGATTTATTTGAGTTTGTGCCATGGTCCTTGGATCTGTAACCCAGAGTTTTGAGTTACTCTTATTATAACATTTCCTGGTTCCTCAGTTTTGGGTTCTCATCCAGTTCTGTTCATGGTTTCAGTTACACATACACTGTCTTCTCTGAGTCTGGTTAATCTTGTCTCCCCCATTAGGTTATGTCTCTCTTTCTGCTTGGTACTTCCATTCTGTTCGTTCAGTCTTGTCTCCATATTTGTTTTCATCTCTGTTAAGTTTGCATGTGTGAGTCTGTTATCTGTTACTTCCTGTTTTACGTACTGGTGGTCTTTTGTCTCAGGGTCATTCCACAATAATTGGGACCAAATAAAAAGTTGAAAATTTGAGAATCTATTTTTCTATGTCATAAAATATAAAAATAAATTAGGCAAAAGGCAAAAATCACTGTCGTGGGAGGGACAACTGTTAAATGATTGGAGTGTTTCTCCTCTTTGGTGAAGTCTTCCTTTCAGTAATAGGTAAAGCTGTACTTTGCACATACTAACAACATAGTATATTACTTTCCATTAGTATTTGAATGTAGGAAAATAACACCATATCCAAGTACAAAATGTCCCCACTGTGAAAAAATAAGGTAAAAAAGTTTTTTTTTATTCCCTCAGTGGCTTGAGTAAAATTCATAATCTCTTGTGAACTTTTGACTTTAGGGTCATACTTCAACCAGACATCTATTTGAGTATCAAATAAATTTGATACTCAAATTTTCTCACTTTTGTGTAAATAAAAATAAATGTCGAGGAGGGGACAATAAATTACAGACTTTGTGAAGATTTCATTATTGTGAAAGGATATGCAATTTTTTTAAAATAATTCACTCTAATTTGTTATATATTTACTGTCCTTTAATTAAGAATCCACATGAATTAAGCTACCTTAGTTTCCCTTCATTTTGAGTGCAAGGCCATATATGGACTTACATGTTCATCAAAAGCAATGCATTGTGGTACATGGCAAGGCTCGCCATATGCTTCTTGACCTCCATAATTTATGGCAGTACTATTATTTTGACTGTTCACAATGTGAGTTTACTGACTTTTACAAATTTGTTGAGAGAAGTACGTTAATCATGAACTCAAAGACAAGTGAAGATAAAACAAAGAAATATAGAAACAAGCTGAGAGAAAGGAAAGAAAAATATGAGGTGAAAAGAAAAAAGAAAGTTTTTGCTTATTCAGGCCAGGCATTAGGCATGATGTGAAAGTTCCGTTGAACTATGAGTAATGTATCAGGAGGACATACAATGCAGGAAATGAAAGGTTTGTATTCGGAAATTGAAAAAAGCGATTGCATTTGATAGTATGCAGAAGTGAATGTTGCGTACGGTTAAATATTCACCCAGAGGAGAAAAAAAAATGTAATTAATTTTTGCATTTCATAATTTCTGATTTTCTTGGTCCCCCTCCATGACACACCACTCAAACCTGAATGTATTCTAACATTTTTGATACACTGTCCTGTGCATACAAGTGTTGGAGCTGTTGTCCCTTATACAGTAAATAGTCATATTAACTTCTATTACTGCAAATCCCCTTGGTGACATGCAAAACATTGTGGAATGCCCCTCCTTTATTTTTTATCTAGGATGATTTCCTCTCTCTCGTTATTCCTGATTTGTTCCCACTGTGTTCACACCTGTTTCCTCTGCCCTCGTTACCTTGTGTATAAATTGTCTGCGTTTCCCCCTTGCCCTTTGTCATGTTGTCTCTCGTAGCTGTGTGGTCCCTTGCCCTGTGTAGTCCCTCAGACTCTGTGGTTTCATCCCTGGCTCTAGTCCTGCCTTGTTTTGGTATTTTGTTTGTTTTTGGAAGAAACTTCAGCATTAAAGCTGTCTTTGTCTCCCACATCCTGCATTTGGGTCACTGCTGTGACAATCAAATGTCAGTGAAAATTAAATACTTGTTTTTTTAAACAAGCGTTCATAATTTAAAGAGACACAGAAGTGTAACCAGAGGAGTATCCCCGATGATATTGGTACAGGGTGGTGAACTTTGTTTTCCTGTGCTTCCGCTTTGTGTCACCAAATTCTCACAGGGTGTCGGCCTCACTGAGCTAAAGTTTTACTTACATTCTGAGTTCAGTTTGTCTAAATATAAAAAAAATTAAAAAAAACAAATATAGAAAATAAAGGAGAAAAAATAACAAGAGAAGCCTGCAATACAGCTCCTCTTGGCACAGCAGTGGTGTTTGGCACAACAGATGCAGACAATAATTTTGCTTAAGCTGCCGGACAAGACAGAGTTTAAAAAAAATAAATAAATAAATGAAATAAATCTAAACAAAACTACAGCAAAGATCAAAAATTACTAAGGATTTATCCAGTCAAACCTAATTATTAGTTGGGAACCACTGCAGTAAAATGCTGAGATCAAATGGCCCATCTAACGTTTTAAAACACTTATCCAAAACTGTATGAAATGTTGCCCTTACACCACCATTTCACTAAGTTTCAAGACAGTTTCTTCTGTGTAATCTTGTTAGCAGAAAGACAAACATCAATCATTTCCTTTCCACACCACAACAGCTAAAAGCTATTTTTTATATCAACATCTTAGTTGCTTAGATTTGTGAGGCACAGATCCCAATTACAATATTACTGATTGCAAAGGAAGTGAATGTCTCAAAGTCCTTTCCTGCTTCCTACCTGCTTTTGTGAACCAGGTAGCATCTGTGTGAGTTTCACATGAGGTCTTGACTCGACCTACCTGCAGATGGTTGTTCTTGCCCGAAGCTCCTATGACATCCCACTGGCTACAAGACTTCTTAGGAATTCTGTAGTTTGTGCGACTGCTGAAGCCACCGCCCACCTCATCATATGGGTTCTCCAGGTTTTCAGACAGGTTGTTGGAGCTCTGGCTCCGAGTGATCGTTGGAACTACCCTGGAATTTGTAGATGCTGTTTGGGCTGTGGAGGCAGCAGGAGACCCCGGGACCATAAGGTGGCCTGATGAGGAGGTGGGTGAATTGGAGGTAAAGGTGAATCCAGAGAAGGGCAAAGTGGGGAAGTTACCTCTAGCAACACTGGTGCGGTTTTCCAGACCCTTCAAGGCACTGTTGGAAGTGAGGTTTTCCATGGAGTGATAAAGAGGTTTGTTCACTGCAGGAGGAGATAAAAAAAACTCTCAGATCTGTTCTAAACTTATTTGGCTTTAAGTACACAAGTCATATGTCCAGCTTTGCAACTAGAAAGCCTTAAGCAAAGGTTATTTTAGTATTCGACTCTGACTTACTTAATCTTGCACTTTACCTTGGTGCTGTTGATTATTTGAAGCTTCTGTTGGGCTGGGAGATAGTGAAACCCGTGGCAGTATCCTAAAGTTGGTGTTCAGGGACGTAGACATGGTCAGCCGCTGGGGCGAGGGCATTGGTGCAATAGGTACTTCCGTCACATATGTGGCAGGAACATACAATGGCTTTGCTTTACTGGCTGCCCCGATCCTCCGCACCTGTCAGAGAACAAATAAATTTCCAAAGGCTTTCTCTCTTTTCTCCCACATAAATGCTCTTAGTCCAACCAAGCGGCAACAAACACAGCTGAGGGCTGAAGCCAGTGCGGAAATAGCTAATGCTACAGCTTGTTTTGACATCAAGCAGTTGCAATGAGAAAACCCACAACTTCCCTTTTAAAAAATAGCATCCCTTTTTTACCCCACATTATTTAATGATCTTAGTGGCTAAAGAGAATTTTAACAGAATAGCTTTTGTCCTGGTAAGGTTTACATCCAAATAGCTAGTATAAAAGAATAAGACACAAAAAGTATATTGAAATGAATGAATAAATAAAATTAAAATAATAACATTAACAAGAGAAGCCAATAGAGAATTTCTATAAAACACACACATGCACACACGCACGCACAAACAATGAGGGGCAGAACCTTTGATCGTGGAGTTAATCACCCTAAATAACTGAAACATGAATACAAAGGAGCAGTATTTTGTAGAGTCCAGTCTGTATATTCCAGCTGTGTTGCATGTCTCTTTTATGCAACAAGGGTGAAAATATTAAAGCAAAATATACACCAAAGTTGCATCCTCTATTATAGCTCCTCCACTAAGCTTTCTCTCTCCTCACTCTTTCGGGTACATTTTAGGAATTGAGATCCTTCAACACGGCATACTGAGACTGATTTCTGGGTCACAGGCAGGAGGGTGCAGGAGAAAAGAAATGTGAAGGCACATAAATGAGAAAAGCCCCCTAGACTGTGGTTCTAGTCACAGCAACAGTAAAATATAAACAATTAGATTTGGGGATTTCTACCTGTGCTGTGTCCCCTTATTTATCCTGTTTCTCCCACCTTTCCTTTTTTTGTTCTTACTCTTTTCTTCCTGCCTGTCAGACTTGGCAGTGTCATATTGCACATATATTGCACTTGTGTAGACAGTTATTGAAATGAATGAATAAATAAAATAAAAATAAAAACATTAACATTAACAAGAGAAGCCAATAGAGAATTTAGAGCACTTTTTGTCATGATTCTGATTACAAAAGCTGCCAGACAGGACGGGCGTTATTTCTATTAAAAAATTAAATAAAATTCTACATTATAAAGATATTAAGAAAGGAAATAAGTCAGACCTATCTTGTGCTGCTTTTGTTGGTTTTGTGTGATTTTTTTTTTATAGTTAAAATACTATTACCACAGACTGTATATGAAAGATGGACATAGCCACTGTAACACCACCCATTGGTTTCTAAAGCTTAAACACTGGCTGGACCTGTGTTGCTGTAACCATATTTAGACCGGAGGGCTAAGTTATTGGTTCATGGTTAACCCTTTACAGTGCACTCACTGAAAATACTTGAAATAATTTGAAATGTATTTTAGAACATTATAACAGATTTATTACAATATCACTTTTTAGAACAATACAACATATACATTATGACTTTATACAACATTAAGCCATTTTTTCATGACCACATGACCAAATAAAATGCTTACATTTAATTCACCAGAACTGCACAACAGTCAGTCAAAGTGACCATGGTCCTGGGTCTAGGACCCAGTGTTTTGTTTTTTAGAAACTTGGATTCTGTCTTGATTCTTAGTTTAGTCACCTGAGTTCTGTTCTGTGTCATGGTTTTTACATTTAGTTTTCCCTGTGTTCCCTCTGTGTGCCTGACTCCTTGATGTTTCTGTCTGGTTTTGTCTCTCTGTTTGTCTGGTTTCTGTGTCAAGCTCAAGTGTCTTAGTGCTTAGTCCTGGTGTCTGTATTTAGTCATTTCCTGTTTTACTTTGACAGCCGGTTGTAGCTTGTGCTCTGAGTTCAGTTCCTCTGTCTTGTTAATGTGATTCAGTTCACCTGTTCTCCCCAGTTGTGTTCTGTTTTCCCCAATTACCCTGTGTGCACTTAAGCCCTTAGTTTTCCTCAGATCCTTGTTGCGTTGTCATCAGTGTTTCCATGCTGTGTGATCCTTTGCCCCACATTTTCTGAGTTTTGTTCCTTAGTTTGTATGCTCTGGCTCCTGACCAGTTCAGTATATATATTCTCTATGTTTCCCCTGAGTTTACCAGCTGAATAAAGCTGAGTTAGTCCTGTCTTGTGAGTCCTGCACATGTTTTCCTTTTTCGTGATATTTATGAGTTTACAGACGCAAAAGAAACTGAATTTTTTTTCTCACCTGCCACCAGTCAGTATTGGTCTTCTTCAGGAGAATAAAGCGTTCACCTTCCCTTATGCAAACCTGCCGTCCGTCTGCTCCACGGTAGCTGTAGTCATACTGGGCCTCGAGGACCACTGTACCACTGGGGACCCCACACACTGTCATGCCCCTGGTGTCCACTACAGATCCTGCAGCAGGCTGCTGTTGACCAATAGAGCGCCGCCAAGAACCAGATAGCATGGCTTTCCCACAGTCCTGTTCAGCAAGCTTTGCTATAAGTATGCTGATTTGTGATTTGAGTTGGGACAGTGCAGGGTAGGTGAGACTGCATCCAGGATATTGCCATCCTCTGAAACAGGCACAGAGGACCCCTTGGACAGAGAAACACAGAGAGAGAGAGAGAGAGAGAGAGAGATTACCAAAGCTGTGAGAGAACAATGTAGAAATGTCACCTGGTGTTGTGCAGGTTCAAAGGGAGCAAATCTGAATCCTTTCAGTGCTAAAAATGGAAGTCTGTGTTAAGCTGGGGAAAATCACCAACCTATAAAAAAAACCCCTCTATTTTATACATGGCTTTTTTTTCTTCATGAAATTCATCTTTCAAGTAATTTGTCTTATCTGCCTTTTCTATTTTGCATCAATGTATACTATATATCTTTGGAATTTGCATTGTTCCATAGATTAAGTCGTTTATAGACATCATATTGCTCTTTGTGCATTTATGGCATACTTTTTACTAACAACTGTTTTTTTATATACCAACATGAGTACATCGGTACTGCACAAAACATAAATCAGTGGCAGCATAGATAACTGCAGCAACATTCACAAATGAATGAAATAAACTTTTCTTTTCCACTTCCAATTTTAGTATACTTGACAGACATGGCAGGAGGATGAAGTAGTTATATTTGTACACAACCACAGCATCAATTTTCTATTGTCCCTTCATCCTGTTAGAAGTAAGAGTCCCATGTGAGTGAATAACTCATGTGTTTGGAAGATGTAAAGAGTGCAGTATACCCAAAATAGCATCTGTCTCCATCTCTCCACCTGAGCCAGCATCCCCAAGCTAAACCCTTGCTTTACCCAGCCAAGACCCGCTTACATAAGAGAACATCTAACTTTCTGCCAGACACATAGAAATACAGCCTCACATACTGAGAGTAAATACACCCACCTTCCCCACAAGCAAATCTACACACACAAGCATACACAGAAGGGGAACATCCCTCGGTACCCAGCAACAGTCAGACCTGCTGTAACTCATCTCAGTGAGGAGGGGAGAGTCCAGGGATATAGGACGAGCCAAGGGAAAGGAAAAGGTCTTAAAAGCAGGGACAAACCAAATGGTACAACAAGACCACATCTTTAGCACTAGGTGAGAAAATTTAATGAAACAACAGAAAACCAGAGCAGTGCAGGAACAGAAGAAGCTTAATAGAGCTGTGAGCTGATGGAAGGGCAAGCAAGGATAGCTGGCTGAACCTTGATAATCCCACTGTTATTAAAGCATGGGAAAGAATATGTAACCCCCACGGCTACACAGAATTGCAGTAAAACCCATCTGTACCAGCATATGGGTAGAAGCCTGGAAGACTGTCTGGCTAACACTTGCAAGAAGCACACTGCAAGGCACATAGGAGCATTTCCCCGGCACTTCATCAAAATGTAATGTATCTGAATAAATGCCATTCCACATTATGAATAAAGTAACTAGAGAGACATTGGCTGAGGTCCCTTCTGCACATTAGAAAAATGGAAAGATGTTTAAGTTGTGAAGTAGCAATCACACATTAATAGGTTATCAGCTTGATAAACATGCTAATACACACTCACTGACCACTTCATTAGGTACATCTGTTCAACTGAAATATCTGACCAGCAGATCACATGACAACAACTCAATGCATTTAAGCGTCACACCGAGCATTAGAATGGGGATTTAAGACTCTGAAGGTGGCATGGTTGTTGGTGCCAGATGGGGTGGCCTGAATATTTCAGAAACTGCTGATCTGCTGGGATTTTAGAAAAACAGAAAATATCCAGTGTCAGTTCTCTGGGATAAAATGCCTTGTTGATGTCAGAGGTCAGAGGAGACTGTCCAGACTGATTTGAGCTGATAGGAAGGATAGAGAAGAGCATCTCTAAATGCACAACATATTGAACCTTGGAGCAGGTGGGATGCAGCAGCAGGAGACTCCTGTCAGCTAAGAACAGGAAACTGAGGCTACAAGTCACACAGGCTGACCAAAACTAGATAACAGAATATTGGAAAAACATCGCCTGGTGTGATGAGTCTCGATTACTGCTACAACATTTGGATGGTAAGTTAGATTTTGGCATGAACAACATGAATCATGGATCCATCCTGCACTGTAGTGGTACATGCTGGTGGTGGTGGTGTGATGATGCAGGGGATATTTTTTGTGACATTTTGCGCCCTTTAGTACCAATTGAGCATTGTTTAAAAGCTACAGTCTCCCTGACCACTGATGCTGACCGTGTTTATCTCTTTATGACCACAGTGTATCTAACGTCTCACGGCTGTTGCTGCTGTTAGCTGGCGCTAATGAAGTTTGAAGTCGATCTAACATTGTTGGACTTGGACACTCAGTGAAGAAACTCTTAAATGATGTGAAAATATAATCAAACTGTTTATCAGAGGGAAATCGTGATGATTTTTAGGACACTTAAGCCTAACATTAGCTTAATGTTAATAATGTTAATGTTAAATTATAACCAGCTGCTGCTGTTGTTGTTTAGGTCATTGTCAAATCTGTGACAATATCTGGAATTAATAAGCATGTTTATGCATGCTTTTGTGTTAGATCTCTGACTTCAGTTCAAGAGATGAGGCTTAAGTTAAGAAGCAAGAGGATGACATTTTATCCAGATGCTGGTCGTATTGTTTCTTTTCTTTGTTTTTTTTTGCTTCTTTGGTGAAAGAGACCCCTTCTTAGATGATTAAACATAGGTATGAGCCTTCATATCTTGAGCCTGAAGGTTCACACGCGAATTAAAATTTGTTTGCCTCTATGGCACGTGAATGCCCACAAGTTCTCTTTTCCTCAGCCGTTGGCGTACTACTTATGTGGCTGGTCTCTAGCCACATACATAAAATGCCGTTAGGCGGAACAATGTTATCCATCTTGGCCACTGTATTCAAGATGGCATGGCAACATGGCGGGTTCCACAGACCAGCGCCCACTCCTATGTATTTTTAATGGATTCAATCTAAGTTTATGAGATTACATCAATTTGCTGGAAGACATAATTACACACGAATCGATGTATATTTGTGAGTACAATATTTTTTCTATGAAATAACCTAAAAAAAATACTGACTGTACCTTTAAAGAAGTATTAAAGCTTTTTAAGCTGTCAAGAATTTTGGTTTGCTGGTTCACCATCTTCACTTTGAAATTAATTTGTTCTGACATGAAATAACAAGACTGATTACATTCATAATTAGGGGCATCCTGTGTATCCATGTAAGAATTATGCACTTGTGTATGTAGGCACAAAACTGAATATGAGGCAGCTGATAGTGTGTTAGTGCTGTCCTTTTTCGTGCACATTTTTTCTATTTATGTTAAGTAAAACCAGGACAAATGTGAAAATATCTGGTAACACTGTCATTTAATCTAAAATACCTCTAGTATAGTGAATACCTCCTTTGTTACAGAAACTAATAATGCACTAAATGTACTTCTTCTGATAAATAGCATCCTACCTTTGGTGGCTCTGAGTTAAAAAAAAAAAAACACTTTTAAGTGGTACAGCTAAGTTCAGGAGGGACAGAGGCAAAAGTCAGAAGTACGAGGCAAGCGAACAAACAGGAAACAGCATGCACGCGTCAAGGTTCAACCACAGTTTGGGTCATATCCTCTCTATCTTGTCATTTGTTTTTCTGACTTGCCATGTCTTTGGGAGTTTCAGTTACAGTTTGTTTTAGCCATTGGCATTTACAATCTGTTGTGTTTCATGCCCCAGCACTTACAACATGTGGTGATGAGTTGTGTTGTCAACAAGAATACAGTGCAGCACTGTTAGAAGCAGTAATTATACAAATCTCAGCCTTGAAGCACAGAGTGGTAGTTGTTCTTGGCTTAACAATCCTGCTGCATTGCTTTGGTAATGTGTAATTTGATATTTATTATGGGAAAAAATGACAACATACCCTCGGTTTAAAGATAAGCCAAAAACACAGCAATGCCTGTTCATATACCCTGTCCACGATGTGCTCATTTCCATGCACAAACAGGAAGAGCTTTAATGATGCTTCTGCACACCTGTTTGCCTTCTCCTGTCTTTACTGTTTGCATCTACTACCTGATAAGAAAAGAGCCAAAAATAGAAGAAAAGAAGAAGAAAACCAGACTAAACTAATGACACCGTACTGCACCGTACCCTGTTTACAAAATGTCTACACAGACACGGATGGTTTATTATAAACTCCTTGTTTGTATTAATCTGGGTTTCAGTATGAGTCTCCCAAAGGCCAACAGCTAAGACAGTTTGCAAAGGAGAGACAGGATACGTCGGCAAAGTCTTTTATCATTCCATGACTCAACATTTTAATTATAGTTGTTATGTATTATTCACACCAGCTATTTTACTGAAATAGTTAACATAATGCTTATAAAACTCATTACATATATATAATTTTGCCACAAATAGCAAAATCAAAATTTTTGTTTTGACACATTAGGATCTACAAAAGGAAACTAAGACCAGAATGTCTATTTGCAGGTCACATAGCAGCAGAGAAGGCACTGGCGTCATTCACCCTAACAAACAGTGAAGACCATATGGTGTCAGAGCCAGACACGGGCACCCTGTCGAGGCTGTTGAGAGGCAAGAGTAGTTTGTGCCAGGGACTGAGGGTACAGAGATTATGTGGTATCAACAACAAAAACATGACGGGATAGAGGAACAAAATAAGAATAAGACAAAAAATAAGTGAGGAGGGAGAATGCTGCATTTGTTTGTCTGCCTTTGCTTGAGTGTTTCCACTTTAACTCAGACTCTGTGTGCATGCAAGTCAAAGTAAGTTGAAGGAATGGCACATATACAATTTATGCATGCATGCAAGAGAGCCAGAGAGAAAGAGAGAGCATGAGAGACTCACTGTGGTCCTGAAGTGAGTTTGTCTACATTAACAACATCACCAGTTCAGTCAATGGTCAGAGCCATATGTCCGATAAGCCTTAAACATGCAAACTTACAAAAAAATAAAATAAATTAAAAGAGACAACCTTTTCCATGTATTTAAAAAAAAAAAATTTTTTTAAGGAAAAGAAAAGCATCAAAAGGGACATGATAGCAGCTCCGTAATGCAGAAAATCAAACACGGGCTGTCCTTCTCATTCATCCATGCACAGACCACACAAAACACAGTTAATCCTATACAGGCAATTATCCTCCTTCTCACTCACTGAACCCCTGCTGACCCCACCTTCCATCATTTAGCCAGAATTGTGCCTGTGCATTGTAAACAAAGGGAACCAAAGAGACAGAGAGAACGTGAGCTGCATGTTACTCATTCATGCAACTAAACAACATTTGAACTCGAGTAGTAGTCCAGTCGACTGATTAAGCTATTGATCCAACTGGAAAGCTGGCTGGTCAACTGTGTCGCTGGACGTCAGAGATACTCTATGCACCACCACGTGGGCGTTAGCAGTGAAGCAGAGGAAAATATATGCACCCGAATCATCTCAGGCTTCATTTGATGTGTGACATTCAATACCTAGATAAGTGTTGAACAAGTGTAACATGTTTCACATAGCACACTGAATTATCAGTAAGAAGGATGTGATGTTGACACCAGTATGTTTCAGTCAAATCAGCAATCCAGAGGGGCCATTGGATTTAGTACTTTACGGATTATATGCCTTCTTGGTTGTTGTGCATGTTTTAGTCAAATATTTTCCAAAGCACTCATTCACATTTAAAATGACTTCTTCTGAAATGTATATATTTTTTTCAAAACACACACACAACTATATGATATGACATATATACATGACATTACAGAATATGTAACTATTTCAAACAGATTAACTACTGTACACAAGATATGTCCTCCTGAAAGCCTTTGAGTATATATCTATGGTGTCAGAACCAATCATTATAGCACTGCCCCCTTTAGCAGGAATAACTTTCCACCAATTTGCGTAACTGTCCACCAATCTCTAGCCATTTTTTCCATTCAAAATCCCTTCAGTTGCAAGATGATTGAGGATTTTCTTGCATGTACTATCTGTTAATAATCCTGCAACAACATTTCCGAGGGATTCAAATCTTTTTGACAAGGTTATAACGTAACCCTTGATTTCTTCTCTTTGAGGCATTAATATGTGGATTTATGGAATCGTTATGAAAGGTCCACTTCCAATTGAACTTCAAATTTGAAGCACAGATGGCCTCACGTTCTCTTCAAGCTCTCTTTGATATGATGCAGAATTAATAGCTGAATCACTGACTACAAGCTGCCCAGTCCCTGAAGCAGTGAGGTAATGCTTAAACCAGAACATTTCCACCATCGTGCTTCACAGTTTGTATGAGGACCTTCTCCTCCAAATCTGTCCACACATTATTCCAACAGGCCTGATCTTCAGCTACATGTTCATCAGCAAACTGTAGCTATAAAGGTACCCAGCTTAGCCCCCTGCTGTGTAGAAGGCTTGTCATGACAGACAATGTGTGCAATGCAGCCAATGTCTGTTCTTCTCATTTGTGATTTGTTATCTTTGACAGTTTGCAACTTTTTTACTCTAAAATCTAAGGGAGATATAACTACATGTTATTTTCTGGAAATGCAATGCTGTAAAATATAAACAATGTGTAGTTTATGTTTTAAGGGATTCATGCAACCCTACCTGCCATAACACTTCTGAAAACATCCTGTGGCTACACCGTAAATGCAAACTACAATGTCATAAATTAAATGTTCAAGGGAGAAAACAAATGGATATTTAAAGGGATACAAAGCACATGATGCCAGAGAAGTAAGCCAAACCATAAAAGAAGAGGTTTCAATATTTTCCCCTAATTTTCATATCATAATATTCTAGATAAAATAACTCATCCCTCAATTCAAAGACAAGCTAATAAATGACAGGTTTATCTCCCACAGAGACTGTTTAAGATCGCTATGCCTATTAAACTTCACCACATGGCAGGACTGGAGTGGAGTAAAGTGTGGAGAGCTCGGTGTCATATCATATCCATATTCATTCCATACGTTTGAAGTGGAAAGAAGGCAGCTTTAATAATCATAGCTACACGGTGTTCAAAGAGAGATGAAACATGGGGAAGAGGAATATAGAGTGAATGAACTTCAAAGGGTTTTCGCGTGCACTCCCACATCCGTATACACATAGAAAACACGCACTCATATGCACGTACACTGTACTGTATTTACATATAAATGTCTATAACCGAAGGCATCGCAGGAAAACAAGACAAAAAGTTGCTGCATGTGAGACACACAGTTCAGTAACATTAATTATCACAACAATAAGGAAAAAGTAAGTCATTTTAAGCTAGCAGGGCTGCTGAATTAATAACTGTGTCAGCCAAACAACTCTTCATATCTCAGTTCGTCACGGTGTCATCACTATATGCAAACAAGCATCCAAGTTTGACTGCTACACTGGCAGCTTGACTTCCAACTTTTAGTCAGGTAAGTATTGCAATCAGTAAAATATTGCATCACTTCATACATTAAAGGGATCTGTAGCACAGCACTGTCTTAGCATAAGCACAGAGATGCCTTTAAAATTTTCCTAAAATCAGTGCTTTACCAAACTGTATGTTACATTACCTGAACTGCACTTTAACTACTCAAAACTGCTATCATGTAATACTTGCTTTCAGCAATAAACAATAAACATAATCAGTGTAAATGTGGCGTCACCAAATGCCAAATCGTATTTTTGACATATACTTCAAAACACCATCTATTTACAATCTCCTCTTTATAATCAATTTTTGTCTTTAGATCCTCAATTCTGATAAAAAAAAACAAAACAAAAAAACAACCCTATCCAGCAAAATGAAGACAAAAAATAAAAACACTTTCCTGATATCAGTTAGCTGATTTACACATTTAGGTTGAAATCAGCCCACTTTCTGGCTGATAAACAGCTCTGCTGAGGACAGCCATGTGAAGGAAGCAAGTCTATGGATATACAGTTATAACTACTAGCACTGATGTCTCTCTCTCCATATGAGACACATGCCTCAAGCCAAAACAGCCTTTCATCCTCGCAGAGCCATGCATTATTGATGATTAGACCAGAGAGAGACACTGAAACACACACTGTGTGCCAGTGTGATGGCAGGATGATGAATATGTGTATGTGACTAAACAGGTGGGCTGGATTCTTTTAATGATCAGCTGAGTAAACTATTATAGAGCCAATCAAAAAGCAGATAATGACAGTCGAGCAACCATTGGCTCAAATCTGTTACTGTCATCATGACAACAACCTCTGTGACCAACTAGGATCTCCAGTGTCTCCACTACGCATTATCTTTTTCTTGTTGCACATAACAGCGCTGCATATGTGTGATGCCATCATTTCGAGCATTTGCTGATGCAATGCTTGTGTTTAAAATAAACCCTGCAGCCTGCATTGACACATAGCAAACTTCTTCAGAGACTTCATGTGTTCACATTCAAGTTTTCATTTCCCATATTTGAATATAAACAACAACCAGACAAACCAACGTTTGCCAGTTCTTTAAAGTAGCGCAGGATTGCCCAATGGGCATTTTAAACTCTTTAAAGCAAGCATCATTTTTTTTTTAATTAGCTTTTGGATTTTACAGAAGGTGAAAAATACACTGGCATGAAAATGCTTCTTAATTCAATAGAGGAAAGAGGAAATAAGGAGCTTAAATATAACAGCACAAAATGCTGAAATCACTTTGTGATTTCTTTTTGAGAATACTAACATTATTTCTTACAACCAATAAAATGACATGATTTTGCTTCATAGATTTGTTTATACCACAACTTGCAACAAACACAGACCAGCCAGTCAAAGGTGGCATATTAATAGTGCTTGGTTTGTCCACTGAGATCACAGATCAATTTACAGTGAGGGTTTTTCCTGGTTCAGATTGGACCTATGGGGAGTGAGTAAACATATAAACATGACTGGTACATGTAAAGGCAATGTCTCGCTTACCTTATTTGACGAAAAGATCATATGTGTTCATCTTATTGATGAACACTTGATGAATAATAATGTCTATATGCTTGAGTAAATTAAACTGAATCGAACTAAATTGATTCAAAAAATAATTTTATTCCAATGCTGGCAATCTTCCTTTGGCTCTGTCTGAAATCTTTTTTGGGAGAATGCCAATGATTCAGCTTTACAGGAGACGAAAAGCAGCAAATCTGCTCATTTGAGAAACCAGAATATTAATAATTAAAAATTTTGACTGTGAGTTTCCTCACATTGATTAATGTGAGGAAACTGCTTCAGCACTAAAACAAATAATGTACTCAGAGCTAAAGAGGTTGGTTTATCTTCTTGATAAAACAAGACCGAGTCTGCAGAGCACTGATTTTTTCATTTGTCTGAATCAGACAGAGTACCATGTGCTAACATTAGTTTATATGTTTTATAGTGCAAACTCAAATACCATTTTTGGTAGGTGATGCTTTGACTTTAAAAAAATGTATAATTGCTACTACTCTTATATCAAGTATCGATTAATGACAAGCACACGAGCAAGTCTTCTTTTGCCATATTCCTGTAATACTGCCCAAATCAAAGGTCATATGGAAGTCAATATTTATCATTTAGAGAATAAAAAATAAATCTTCACTGACTGGGCTGGTGGGTTGTTGCTGAGCCTGTGGGAATGTGAGGTACATTGATGTTTCTAATGAAGAGCGCTGAGCTCCATTGATCCACCGGGGATGAGAGTGAGCTGTCAAAAGCTATCAGGCAAGTCAAAGACCCACTTTTAGCTGTGTGTAGCTGAATTGAGCATGCTACGGTTGGGGCACAAGGAAGAGCAGCTAAACATCCCAAGGCAAAGAGTATAGAGATGAGGCACACAAAAGACACAGATGTGATGCCCTCAGAGGGTTAGAGGAGTTATTTGTTCAATAAAGGGGCATTGCACAGCTAAAGTTTACAATGTGTCAAGTGATCTGACCTTCATGTCTGTTGTTTTTCTAAGAATAGATTTAAAAATATTTAGGTTAGAGTTATATATAATAAAGAAAAGCAGCAAATATCCCATTTTAATACATTTGCATGAAGAATTGTTAAAATGACTGAAAATAGTTGCAGATTATTTTTCTGTCCATGCTTGTTAATGAATTTTGTTAATGAATCATTTCAGCACCAACACAAACTTTCACTTTAATTATCTGACAGAGCATGAAATAGCATGCGTGGCCATTAAACGTTTCTCAGACAAGAATAATTTCTGTTGTCATGTTGATGTGTCTATGTGCATAATACAGCCTGGTAGAAGCAAAAATCACTGCTTTGATATTTAAAGTAAAAGTGGGATTAAATGGGATTAAAGCAGAGCACAAATGTGAATGTAAGTGCCACTGCTATACTGCACAATAGTTGTTGACACTGCTTTCATATAGACACATTGTAATGGGTTAATAAGAAACCTGTGCTGTTCTCCAATGAGATGCAACAATACGCATTTTCTAAGATGTGAAAAGATTTGTATATGGGTGAAAGAAGGATAAGAAGCGGCAGTAGTGGAAGGTGTGGGCTACCAGTGCTCTTCAGTTATATTCAAGCAGATGACACAAACTGCTTATGATTGTATTTATACCACTTTACATACCACGCACTATAGTGTCACTGTAATCTATAAATAACCCTACTGTCACTGAAAAAAGTCTACAAGCAACAAAATCCACTGTAACAGTAAGAAGCAATTTATTTAAAGAAAAGGAAATCTTGCTGCTATTTTGACCTACGTGGAGGGGGTTAGAGTCTGCCTCAGCTATCATAGAGCAAGAGGCCAACTATAGCCGTGACAGGTCACCAGTTTATCACAGGGCCTATGTTGACAATTCTGGTAATTCTTCAAGTTCATCAAACATGAGGATGTGTTTTAAAAAGTGTCTGACAGTTGGCAGACCTCACTCTTTTGGCTCTGGGTAACTGTGAATAATCAAGAAAAAAGAATGATTAAACTTTAACCTACACCTGCTACACAACTTTGCACAAGACCTGGTTAAAAATCTGCTTTAATTCATATTTTCCTTAACAAAATACATTCAATTCAGCATTTTCTGCTTGATATAAAAATGTTGGACAAAAC
The DNA here is from genome assembly GCA_024447675.2 of Pterophyllum scalare. Classification (NCBI taxonomy): domain Eukaryota; kingdom Metazoa; phylum Chordata; class Actinopteri; order Cichliformes; family Cichlidae; genus Pterophyllum; species Pterophyllum scalare. The sequence continues at coordinate 45,652 of JAMQGT020011332.1, read as the reverse complement.
AGAAGCATACTGAAGAGCACTCTATAAAATATATTTTCCACACAAACATTTTAACCCAGAGCAAAGTTCAAAGCTAAAACAAGTTTATCACGTATAAAGTGCTTTAAAACCAAGAGGCAAACCAGTAAATGAACACCAAAGAAGGAACATATGTTAGATATGGGGGGCCTCCAGGGCTGTGTTTCTGGACCAGATGTCTGCGGCAACTGCATGTGGAGAAATTGTTCATACAGTAGAAAACAAAAAAGTGAGGTGAGGTCTTGCTGCACCTCATGACCTACTACTGTATGCACATTTTTGCTTCACAATTAACAGCATGCATATAAGCAGCTACACATTTCATGCTGCGGGAAAAGCAGACTGGCCACAAACTTTCTCAGATATTCCAGTGCTGCACGAATAATTTGACTAGCAAGATACCACAATGTGAAACGCTTTAGTCTCTCAATCTTTTCTTTGACACTGCATCCACAGCAGTCTGGGGAGCAGAGCAGTAATTACGGTGAACTTGTAACCCTCATCTTAATGCTGGCACCGGGATGCTTTTAATCAGCAAAGTTGCAAGTGGAGAATAATCTTTGGAACCCGTTGTCGTCACAGGCCGGCAAAAAAGGGAGCAAATCTCCTGCTTTGCGGGGACTTAAGAATGATTATGAAACAGTGAAAATGCAATGCGTCAGTCAAAGCGTTTCCATCACACCCTGTGGTTAACCCATCCATGCACTTGCTGCAAAGTATCTAATGGCAGAAGCAGGATGCAAATATTTCTGCATGGAAAATATCACATGTAAAGTGATGAGATGAACATTTCTTATCGGTGTGACCTTTAAAGAGATAATGAGATGGTCAACTGAGAGTCACGGTGTCTAAACCATTGTAGTGATGAAGTACTAACAATGCTTCAAGAAAACAATGAAAAATGGAGAGTGCGAAGTCAAAAAACATGTGTATATGGGGAGGGGAAGAGGAAACTTTGAAGAGTGGAAAGTGCTCTTTAGCAGGAAATGGTTGGAGGCTGAAACCCTGCCTTTGTCTTTAGCCTATGAGTTGGCCGTTTGTGACTCTCTTTCAGTTCACCAGCTGAAACAACTCTATATGCAGCATGTGGTTTCAGACTATGATGTTCTAAAATAACTTGTTTTAGAAAAATTAGGCATGAAAACTTGGCATATATGACCTAATTATAGAGGTATAATTGACAGGGCCGGCCTACGATTGTTTCTTGACAATAAACATGCAAAAATACACAAAAACATCTTTTTCTTTTCTTTTTTTAACCTGATTGCTCAGTCAACAAAAATGTCGAAACTTTGCTTTACAAAAACACATACACTCTAGACTGCAGATTTAACAAAATTACTAACGATATTTGGGATATTTCAAATGTACACCTTTTCCCTCCAAACTTTAGATTGGAGTATTCTCGTATTGTACCCACAAAATTAAGACTTAAATCGACTCCAAAATGCATTATCAAACTAAAGCAAAATCATCGTCCTTAAAGATGTAGACAGGAAATCATTAGGTTAAAAAAAAAATCAAAACATAACATATAAAGCATCTTCTGTCATAATCTGGGTGCTTGAGTGGGAATTAAAGTGTTTATCTGCAGCTAAACGTGGCAAAACAACTCCCCCATAATGAGTTTTTTTATTTAAAAAACAAAAGCATGACGTTCTGTGGTTCAGTATTTGCATAAATAACAGTAAATTCAAACTGCATCACAAAAGCGCTATAAATATCGTAAATATTTTTGCAGAAAAGTAATTTTCTGTCTAAGCAGTTCAACAGTAATTCAAAAATGTCATCTTTGCGTGTGAGAGACAGAACTCACCTTGCAGCAACGTGATGACTGCTCAGTTGTGCTTTTAGAGCGCACCGCAGTGATATCAGCAGTTGCGCCTTGGTAAGTTTGCTTTGCCTTTGTCGTAGGAGGAGTAAAAATAACTTCATATAATTTGGCTAATGGGAGCAGAAGAACTCCGAGGTGTACTTTTCCAAATTAACAGTCATGCATGCACACTAAGTTAACCCTGCATCCCATGATGATGAAGCCTCCTCGCTCTTTAAGCGGATATAAAAAATTGCCTGCGCTGTATCGGTTTGCTGGTTTAAGATTGGCTACAGTAGCCCAATATGGTTTTACAAACAACCAATCAGCGCCCTTAAAAGCTGGCGGTATGGTGCGCGTGTTTTACAGTACGGCGTCTTCCGTCACAAAATACACATCGCGAGAGACATATCCCGGCCGGCGGTGCTGAACTATTGAGGGAGAGCATGCAAACCTGCCAAATTGACGGTGTGAGGAAGGGTTTATGGGAGGTGTAGTCATCTAAACAGCGAGCTACGTTTCTCTTAAGGACGTATTAAACAGCCCAAAACTACATCTCCGTCATTTTTTAACAGCACCGACAGTGTTTGCATCAGCGTGGCCAGCACCGGCGAAGTTACTACTAAGCAGCAGCTTGTCTTGTTTAAAAGTGAGCCGGTCATTAGTTTTAATAGCAACCGACGGGGAAATGAAGCTGTTCGTCAGTGAAGGGAACCCGCACTGCCTGAAGGTATTGGCCGCGTTAGAAGCGACGGGAGTGGAGTGCGACGTTCAGTTTGTCAACCACGATGGTAAGAAAGCATAGTGAGGTTAACATTACTCGCTGTATTTACCTGTAATTACAACTAATAACGACAGTCTTTTGTTAAAAAAAAGGCTCTTATTATATAAATCTTGGCAAGTTTGACCTGAATTTGTGCTGTAACAGTTGTGACTGCCCAGCCTTCATCTGGTGGCATTTGTCTGTCAGTGTCAGTCACGATATATGGAGAGAACAATATCTGGATCTGAGAAGCAGCTAGAAATGACTTACTGAGCATCACAGCTCGTTTGTCATGTTTTCGAGTTGTTTGCTTTTCCAGCTTCATGCCAGTGAATAGCTACAGGTGCAGTATAGTCTGTTTGCTGTTAGTTTAATATAAATTTAGGGCACTGGGACAGCCCTTTATTGCATGAACTGTGTGACTATATTCTACATACGATTATATGTTATATATGAGATTTTAGATTTACAAAAGCCACTACGTATGTTTGTGCAACAGGGGTTTTCAAAAATTATTTTCTTTGTTCAGTGTTTTATTGTTGCTGTGAAAAGGACATATTTCACCGAAGTAGAAAGGCAGACTTGAGTGTGCCAACAGTTTTGGATAAACAGGTGAAATTTTCAGGTAAACAGGTGAAGTGTCATACCTCCGCCCAGGATTATTATTCCTGCCTGGTAGGTTTGACTACTCCCAGCAATACCACTTCTAGGAATTAACCAACATTATTAAAAGGACATATTTCACCGAAGTAGAAAGGCAGACTTGAGTGTGCCAACAGTTTTGGATAAACAGGTGAAGTTTTCAGGTAAACAGGTGAAGTGTCATACCTCCGCCCAGGATTATTATTCCTGCCTGGTAGGTTTGACTACTCCCAGCAATACCACTTCTAGGAATTAACCAACATTATTAAAAGGACATATTTCACCAGTGTAGCTAGGTAGACTTGAGCATGCCAACAGTTTTGGTTAAACAGGGGATGTGGCATACCTCTGCCCACATGTGATATTCCTGCCTGGTAGCTTTGACTACCCCCAGCAAAAACACTGATTAAACCAAATGTCTGTCAAAATGTCTGCAGCATGGAGACTTAAAAAGCAGCTCATACAAGATCTCCCAGTTTGAGGTCTTCTTTTCAGCCTTTTACACCCACACATTATTTTTTTCAGATGTGAGAGTGGCCTCGAGTCAATTTATTTATAAGTATATTTGAAAAAACAAACAAAAGTTCTGTACAGGTAACACCTGTGAGTTTCCTTTCACGGGCTAGATTTTCTAAAGCTTGAAATCAGAGCCTAGGGCCCATTACAATATGCTAAATGGTTATTATTTAATTTTACCCTATTGCAAGTAAGTTGCCTAGACCAGATTTAATGGTTTAGTGATGACCTGTACTTGATGATATTGGCCCTTTGCAAAACTTGCTTAGACTAGTCTGGAGTATTTAGCTGCTTACTTATTAGTATCTCAGTAATAAGTATTCAGCTGAATTCTGGATTCTGCTGTGTAAAGAAATTAGTTTCTAAGAAAATAGTAATAAAACCCAGCTTCATACTAATGATACAATCCCAGGTGTGTGCTAGTCCTGGATCACAGAGATGCATAACAAGGGCCAGCTGGCATGAATGAATGCACTTTACTCATACATAAACTGTCTTCGAGGTGTATTAGCACACTGTATCATTTATGTACATAAACTGTACAAATGAGAAAAGTCCCTTAATTATCTGTTGTTTTACACCAGTGGTTCTCAAACTTTTCTGGCATGTTCCTTTCCAGAAGTCATAAATTTACCCCCACAACCCTTTTCATATTAAGTCTAAAATGGATGGATGGATTTCTTTTTTTTTTCCCAACAACTTTTATTATTTTTTACAAGAAAATAGCCAACCTGTAAACATTTCAAAAGAAGTATCAAAGATTCAAATCTGGCATAACAAACAGAAAAAACAAAGCATAACATAAAACAAATAAAACAAACTCAGGAACAAAGCAAATATCCTCAGCAAAACAAACAAACAAAAACAAAACAAAACAAACCATAAAAACAAATAAAATGAAATAAATAAAACTTTTTCAGGTAGCCTGTCGTTTCAACATTGCAATGTGAGACGCATCAATCCAGAACATCAGGGAGAACAAGTCTCCCTACATGATCATAAAAACGATCCCACATTGCACCCAATTTATTCTCTCTGCCCTTTAACATAAATCTTATTTTCTCCAATTTGGCGAAGTAAAGGACTTCTCTGACCCAGTGGGTAAATGATGATGGTGGTGATGAAGATTTCCATTTTGCTAGAATTAGGCGTCTGGCCAATAAGCAGACAAAGGCTGCGAAAGCTTCTTCCTCAGGACACAGGTGTGTGTAAGGAGAGGGTACCCCAAATATTGCGATACTAGCAGCAGGCATAATTTGTTTTCTGGCAGTCTTAGTTAGCGAGTCAAATATCTCTCCCCAATATGATCTTAGGTTAGGACAAGACCACATCATGTGAGCATGGGTTGCAGGCGTCAAAATGGATGGATGGATTTCTTAAGATGAATGTAATAAAAATAAGCCTACTGTAATTCTGCTATACATACAATGTACTGAATTCTTGAGCCATTATAAAAATCCAGTTGCATTGTGCAGTAACATTTTCCAACTAGATTTAATAAACAATATAAATCCAACTAGTCAAGAAGTAAAAAAAAAAACTTGTTAAAAGTTGTTGTCTCTTTTGCCAGAGAGGGTGGTGCCTTTCCTTAGCCGTCCATCATTGCCAGCCCTGATCCTGTCCAGTGGACAACAACTTTTCAGCTCCAATGCCATCTGCCGGTCAGTAGACTTCACATAGGCCTTCCTGTTTGGCTCTTTGAGTGGTAGTGCTAATTTTACATGAACATTTAAGCTGTTAATGACTGCTGCTGAAGAGTTCATTCAGCAGATAGAGTTAGGTCCATAATTTGTTAGACAGAGGTTTGCCTCTGTACACCACCATAGTGGAATTAAGATTTTAAAAAATCAAGATGGCAACTTAGCTTGCCATGAAAGCCTGAAGTTCAGACTTTCAGTTTCAGTTCAACGGGCTTTACAAAGATTTTGGATTGTTTAGGAATTGTAGACATTTTTATACAGCCATTTTCAGAGGCTCAAACAAAATAACATAATTTTAAATATAACGGTTGCTTTAATACTTGGATGAAGAGCCTTTGCAGTCAATGACTGCCTGAACTCTAGAGTTCCTAGACATCATCAAATACTTTACTGCTTTACTGCAGCCACCTTCATTTGCATCTAATTTGTCGGTATTTCTGCATTCAGTCCTGTATTTATTAACTGAAAAGCATGCTCTGTTGGTTTGAGATCAGTTGACTGACTTGGCCATTGAAGAATATCCCATTTCTTTGGTTTGAGAAACTTGGCTCATTATCAATTTGCACTGTGAACTGCTGTCTGGTCAGTTTTGCAGCATTTAGCCGATACTCTTTGAGCAGAGAGTATAGCTTTGTACACATCAGAATTTATTGTGCTACTTCTTTCAGCACACATCGTCAATAAACATTAGTGACCCAGTTCCATTGGCAGCCACCTATACCCATGTCATAACATTGCCTCCACCATGTCTGATAGATAATGTGGCATGCGTCCAAGCATGAGCTATTCCCATCTCCGTAGTTAAGTTAATCTTGGTTTCATCCGTCGAAAGAATTTTTTCTTTCACAGCTGGGCATGCCAGATTTTTTTGGGAGCAGGCCTCGCATGGCCAATGAAACTGGTTGCCATCCAATTAATTTTGAGCCTCTGAAAATGGGTGACTGTGAATAAAAATGGCTATAATTCCTAAACAGTTCATGCAAAAAAAACAAACAAAAAAAAAACCTGAATTAAAGCTGAAAGTCTACACTTCATTTAAAATCCACTGTGGTGGTATACAGACACAAAACTACAAAAACTGTGTCTTCATCCAGCAGATTATGGACCTAGCTGTGTCTTTGGGCTTTGTTTTCCAGGTTTTCTTGCCATGAGCCTCTCAGATCTTGGGCAGTAAAACCTGTTTGCATGGTTTCTTTACTTGTTATAGCAGCAGGTACAAAATATGTCTCTTACCATCTGTTTTGAATTTCTTAGATACCTGTTTGAAGTAAATGGACAAGAATCCAGTGAGCTTTGCAATCAGTGGCTGGAATGGGAAGCCACTGTTCTTCAGGTATACTCTACATAAATGAGAAGACCTTTCAGTTTGCTGTTAATTTGTTGTACTAAAACAATTTTCAATTCATGCTTTTGTACATTCACTTGTACAGAATCCTCTTACCATACCTCTGTGAATTGGCAAAGCGGACATAAGTCCGTACAGCTAAATGATTAAAACTCACACTATCAAAAGAACAATGTACAGAATCATGAATCTGTCCATTTTCTCTGTGTAGGAAAGTAATTGCTTAACCTTAGACACATTTGCTTGATCAATCATAATTAACCCCTGTTCTTTGCACAGCCTGCATTGCTGCAGGCTCTTCACATGGCAGTTCTGCAGGGAAAGAGTTCAGAAGTGTCCACGGTTCTCCAAGGTCCCATAAACTACTTGGACCAAAGCTTGAGCAAAAAGAACATGCCTTATTTAACTGGGGTACAGTATCACTATTTCCTATGTATCTTGATTTATTTGTCAGTGTGTATAATGCTGTCATATATATAGTGTCCATACATTTAGACAGTAAAGACAAGGCTTTTTCAGGCCTTGTCTTTAGTATCCATACATTTAGACAAGGCTTTTTCAGGCCTTTTTCAATCTGTATAATATATTCTAGATAGAAGTAGGTAAGTCAAAAGTTCATAATGTTTCTTTTTTTTAAGTTTATCTGAGCTTAACTGAGCAGCTCCACTGTGCCAGATCTAGCTCCTCTGGCAACATTTTTTTGTAAAACTAAAGAAAAACTGCTCTAAGTGCACACAGTAAGGAAGTTTTAGCTGTGGGTGTAGCACTTTTTTAGTGCAATGCAAGCACATAAAAGCTGTAAGTAGTCTCCTTCATGATTGTTCTGTATGTAGGAAGTTGCAAATCCTCAGATTAATCCCTCTTCTCCTTTGTGTGGGGTTTTCAAAACATGGTTAATTCAGGGATAGTGTGTAGCAACTGTTTTAAAATAACGTTTAATTATCTTTATTACAGGAAGGTTGTTTCAGTTGCTGATCTTGTTCTGTGGGGTGCATTCTACCCTGTTTTATCTGATTCTTCACTGCTACTGGGTAAGTATGAATACATTTTCAAATCCATTATTATTTGCCATTATTGATGCCTATTTTCTTTTTGCTTTGCATTATTTCACTTATGGTTTTCTTTCCATTTCATCTTTTAATCTTTTTCATATGTTCTACAAAGTTTCACTTTCAATTTCCTGATCTCTTTTTCAGGTGAACACAAGTCTTTGAAGGCTTGGTTTGACCATGTGACTGCTATAAATGCTTGTCAGTCTGCTGCTCAGAAAGTGCTGCGGGGAAAAGGTCTGCAGGGCATGAAGAGCTATATGCAGAGCCAGCCTGCTCCTCAGAGCCGCCAGTGCAGAGAGACACAGCCATCCAATAGCAACTCTGCTGAGGTATCTGCTAGAGTACATCATTATGATAACTATTAGAATGAAAGTATTCTTACTAAACAGGATAGATTCAAAGGAGGTTCAGTGCTTTACTGTCAAACAGCTCTTGGAAACATTTACATATTAGGTTTCTAGGATGATTTTTCATTATTTGTTTTCCTTAACCTATAGATGCACTACTACAAACATCCTTTATACTTCTTTTGTAATTATAGAAAGATTTTAACAGTGTGAGTTAAATTTAGGAGCAAATGTTATGTCTCCCATTGAGAGAAAGTCACTGAATGTGTGGATAACGGATCTCCATCCTTCGGGGGCGGCAGCCTAAGCAGAGAAATTCAGACCTCTTCAGACACCCCATACTCCCGCAGTAGCCTCCCACAGGATACCCTGAGGGACACAGTTGAATGTCTTCTCCAGATCCACAAAACACATGTAGACTGGGTGGGCAAACTCCCACACACATGCGAACGTCCTAGAAAGGATAAAAAGCTGGTCCATGTTCCATGGCCAGGATGAAAAACACATTGTTCCTCTTGAATCCATGGTTAGACTAATAGACACACTCTCCAGCACCATGGCATAGACCTTTCCAGGAAGGCTGAGGAATGTGATCCCTCAGTATTTGGAGTATACCCTTCTTGACGATGGGAACCACCACCCCAGCCTGCCTGTCCAATGGCACTGCCCCAGTTCACCATGTGATGTTACAGAGGTGTGCCAACCAAGAAAGCCCTACAACATCCAGAGTCTTCAGGAACTCAGGGCAAATCTCATCCCACCAAGGAGTTGTTTAACTACCTCAGTGACCGTAAGCCCAGTGATGGGCAAGTCATCTCCCTCATCCCCAGACTGTGCTTCTTCTACAGAAGGTGTGTCAGTGGGATTAAGGAGGTCCTCGAAGTATTCCTTCCATTTCGGACTATATCCTCAGTTGAAGTCAGCAGTGCCCCTGTGTGCCACTGTGTGAGTAGAGCACTACTTTCTCCTCCAGAGTTGCCAGAATCACTTTGAGGCCATCCAGAAGTCTTTTTACATGGCCTTCTCCTACACCCAAGTTTTTGCTTCAGCCACTGCCCAAGTCATGTTCCACTTGGCCTGCTGGTACCCGTCAGCTGCCTCCGGAGTCCCACAGACCAACCAAGCCTGACAGGACTCCTTCTTCAGCTTGATGGCTCCCTTCAACTCCAGAGTCCACCATCTGGTTTGGGGAATACCACCATGACTGGCCCCAACCACACTGTAGCCGCAGCTCTGAGCTGCAGCCTCAACAGTGAAGGTGTGGAACATGGTCCATTCGGACTCAGTGTCTTCAGCCTTCCAATATGCTGTCAACGTTCTGATCTCCGAGACTGTGACCTCTGCCAGGTGTTCCCAGCACACCCTAATTATACTGTACATTTAGGCGCGCCAGGTCTGTCCAGCATCCTCAGTTGCTATCTGATCCAACTCACCACTATGTGGTGATAAGTAAACAGCTCAGCACCTCTTTTCACCCAAGTGTCCACAACATTCTGTCATCGTTTTCTACTTGAGATAATTGTACTTTCATTTCTACTAGAGATTATCACTGACATTACAATGCTAATGTTATTGTCCAACTAATGATTGCCTTTGTTTGATTAGGAAGAAGAAGGTGAGCGCATAGTTTCAGAAGAAGAGATGGAAGCAGCTGCTCTCACCTGGAGTAAGGGTTTGAACACTTGCCCTCCAGCTACAGAAAGGCAACACCCCATGTAAGTTATTAAAGATGCCATCATTTCATATATGTAGTTTATCTCACAATCTTTACACAGGTAATGTTAAGGCCATTTAAAAATTAATTTCTGTTTCTGTTTGGTTTTTTTTCCCCACCAGTTTGCCTCAGGAGGGCAAGCGAAATGTCTTGGTGACCAGTGCCTTACCCTATGTTAACAATGTCCCCCACTTGGGTAACATTATTGGCTGTGTCCTTAGTGCTGATGTCTTCTCTAGGTAGGAATTAAATCTTGTAATCTCTATCTTTTCAGTTTATAGTATATGTACAGTTAGAAAACTAGTGATAATAAATACTGTTGAAAAAAAGAATCATTGTTGCTAGCAGCAAATACAAACAAATCTTTATATACAGTACCCAAATGCACAGATAGTCTCGTAGATATGCAGTGGAAGTACATATACTTTTGTTTTTTCACTCATCATCTTTGTGTCTTAATATTTGCACAACTTACTCCATCTGGTTCTCTTAGGTATGGCCGCCTGCGAGACTGGAATCTGTTGTTTGTGTGTGGCACAGATGAGTACGGCACAGCTACAGAGAACAAGGCCAGAGAGGAAGGCCTGACACCCCAGCAGATCTGTGATAAGTACCATGCTGTTCACTCCAGCATCTACAAATGGTTCCAGATTGACTTCGACTATTTTGGTAGAACCACGACTGAGAAGCAGACAGAGTAAGTAAGAAGGCATGTCTAAGGGCATGGGTGAGATGAAATTAGTCTATTTTTTAAATTGGTATTTTTAAACAGAAAAGCTACCAGTAATATCAGATCGCAGCTTTGTGATCAGGGTCCTAACATGAGCTGGATGTGTATCTGATGAAGTGTTACTTATAGTATCAAATTATATAACACTGGATTAATATAATCTTCCCCCTACATACTGGTTGTGGAAGTCTAGCCATAAATCAACCATAAACCACGAATTGTACCTCTCTTAATCTCAGAGATTATAGAGCATAGCTGTTGCATGTAGGTTACTACTGCCTACTTTCCAGGGCTTTACTGAATTCTGTAATTAGAAATGTCTGATTTTTGACTTTTTACAATTTTTAGGAATTTTAACATTTTTCAATCACTACTCAATCCTTATTTTGTTGGCCAGTTCTTCTGAAACTTGCTATGAGTATTCATTAGGCAAAGTACTACAGGATGTTTCAGACAGATTTTCAATTTTTGACTTTTTTTTTCTTTATAAATTTTCAGTATTTTTAAGAAATACTCTACATTGATGCTTAACTTCAGTCGTCACTCTTCCCTTATTTATTTTCTTATTATTCTTAAACTTGTCATGGGCAATAGTCAAAAAATATATATAATAAGGCTCCAGCCCTATCATGACCCTGAGCTAGATAAGTGGAAGAAGATAGATGCATGGTAATGGCCTTTTCTTCAGGAAAGATTAGCCCTAAAGTCTAGAGCTTGCACTCTGACAAGGATTACAAAGATAAAAACTCTTGTTTTGGGACCTTTGCTTTGATAAAGTACACCATAAAAGACATCAAACACCATGCACTAGCACAGTATTCTTTGAGAAATAAAAACAGCCCACAGATTAAAGCCTTTTGACTTGATCCATTAAAAGGAGGTTAGGCCTTAGATTTTTAGATTTACCAGCCCACAACTCAATCGTTAGCTTTGCTTTTTTTGTTGTGTTTTTTATTCTGTTTTGCTTCATATTTTTCTTACCAGTCAATAACACCAACCATCTTCCCTTGATCTTCTTTTTTTTTCTAATATACTGCTGTATGTCTTTTTTTTTATTATTATTTGGCCATATTTACCCTGAAAGTTTATATCAGTTTCTAACCAACATAAAAGAGCAGCATTGATTCATGCTGGGAAGCAAAACTCACCAAACCGTGATTAGGTTTTAATGAATGATCTGCAGATAAGACAGCAATCACCGTATTTAACACAGGGTCATGGTCTTTCTCTGGCATTACAGGCACAACTCCTAAAGCATCTTTTAACCACCTTGTTCCTCTGTTAATATTTCAGGATAGCTCAGAATATTTTCTGGCGACTTCACGAGCGTGGTTTCCTCTTGGAAGATACAGTGGAGCAGCTACGCTGTGAATCCTGTCAGCGTTTCCTTGCTGACCGCTTCGTAGAAGGCATCTGTCCACACTGCAGTTACCCTGAAGCTCGTGGTGACCAGTGTGACAAGTGCGGGCGCCTCATCAATGCTGTAGAGCTCAGGGTGAGTGTGAAGGAGCAGGGTGTACATGTCAAGTGATTATAGAGTGTCTAACTATTGATGACCACAATGAGAATTGTGGTGGTAGAAATTGGAATATTGCCAAGTGCCTTCAGTTTTTGAAAACTTGCATGCAGGCAGTAATAGCAATTCAAGAATATTTCTAGAAGGTTTGGTAGTTGCAGGTTTTGGAAAAACCTATAAACCCACCTATAAAATATGTAAGATTGGAGGCAACACTCTTACAGTAGCTAAGAAGCTCAGTCATTTTTTTTTTTCATTTTAAACAGATGCCCAGAGTTTGTTTTTATTTGAATAACTACCATTAAGAGTTTGTGCAATATCATATCATATATAATGTTTTTAGGGAAATACTAAAAATATGATATGATAAATATTTGTTTTTACTCATTGCTAGTATGACAGAAAAAGGTGTATTTTATGTAGTATTAAGAACAAAATATTTAACATGGTGAGCCCTGTGGTTATGGTTACCATTTTTGATCTTTCATATAAAATATAAATATCAGTGGAAAAATAATCTCCTATGACAGCATTTCCAAAGTATGTTCAAAATGCATCACTTACAGTGATGCATTTACCTTTTTAGATTGCTGTTGGAGAAAGCATGTTGTAGAATGCGCCCCACAGTCTGATTAAATTTTGCTGCAATGAATGATTATCATTGTTGACCATCATCTTTTCCAGGAACCTCAATGTAAGGTCTGTAGTCAGACTCCAGTCATCAACTCCTCCAAGCATCTTTTCTTGGACTTGCCAAAGGTATGTTTTTTATACTTCACTGCAATGCCCTGAGGTGTCCATTCTCAGTTCATACAGTGTTTCTTTGGTCACAGGGATGGAGGCACAGTAATCCAATTTAGTAAGTTTAAGGTATCATTGAAAGACAGCTTGTGGAAGGCAATTATCCCTGCGGTAATGTTATTATATAAACGACTTTAGTCTTTCGAAAGCTGTGCTTTAGAGTTAAGAGACTGTATTTTGTCAGCGTTTTCATTCTCCCTCTTTCCTTCATGCAGCTGGAAAGTCAGTTGGAACAGTGGCTGGAGAAGTCAACCAGTGCAGGAGATTGGACGGCAAATGCCAAACAGATCACTCGCTCCTGGCTAAGAGATGGACTCAAACCTCGCTGCATCACCAGGGACCTGCAGTGGGGAACACCAGTACCTCACCCTGACTTTAAAGAGAAGGTCTGCTATTGTCTTGGTTGATTTTTAGTTTGGTATTCCTGCAAACCTGTAAAAATATGCCTAATCCAAACAATTTTTTACAACTTCATATCCAAAGTCATGTTTTTAATGACTAAAATGACTTTGAATTGCATTGGAATTTTTTTTTTTTCAGGTTTGTCTTGCCAAAACATGTTAAGTTCTTTTAGTACACACCTCTGAAACATTTTCCACACACTAATGCTTATTAGACAATTTGACAGAAATTGCAAGCATGACATTTCTGATCAGGTCTCTTTGCACGCTTAGGATTTTTTTTTCTGTTCTTCTTCATTTCATCCATTATTAGTTTCAGTAATAAAACATAAAAATTGTGCCTGTTATCAGTCTGGACCCTCTTTCTGTCTTTGCAGGTGTTCTACGTGTGGTTCGATGCCCCTATTGGTTATCTGTCCATTACTGCCAACTACACCAGCGAATGGGAAAAGTGGTGGAAGAATCCCCATCAGGTACCACCCCCTAGCCCATACCCCCAACACATGTCAGGATTCATGAGCCGTAAAGAGTACTGATGCACAAGCTTGGCATGGATTTTGTCCCCTTTTCCACACTAAATGGGTCTAATAGCTTTTTTCCTCTCCCATCTGGTTTTTTCACCCTCCATTAGAACATAGTGCAATTCCTAGCCCCATATAACTCTGATGTGAAACAAAGAAAGATGTGAGCATTTAGTTTTACCCCCACGGCTACAGTGTACTCAAAGTAGATTGTGGTGAAGACTGTATACCACTGATCAAGGTTTCTCCCCTCTGAGATATAATGAACAACATGTTCTAGATCATTTTTATTTGAGGTGCTGTCTTTTGTGTTATACTTTAAAAAGAAGGAACCGTTGACATTTTGTGTGTACATGTGAGTTTATTTTCAGGATACCATTCACACAGCTTCCTACACATCAAGTGACAAGTGTAAAATGGGAAGCAACTACTCTTTAGTTAGCTTCTTCATTTACATGTGTGCTCAGTGGACCTAAAATCTGATAGCTAATAAAAGTCAGGCATTTGCTCACATAAGCGTCACTATCTTCTTCACTCATCTCTCCATCTAAAACCCCAGGATTGATCCCCTTTTATGAGTGTGTGATACCCTGTATTTGCAGAGGGAGAGAGAGGCAGAGAGAGGGGGGGTTGAGGATAGCAGATAAGTCCTCTTTGAACTGGATGATCTCATGATGATCTAATATGATGTCACCCTCACAGCGCAGTGTTTTTTCTTTGCCACCAGGTGGAGCTGTACAACTTCATGGCCAAAGACAACGTGCCATTTCACAGTGTGGTGTTCCCCTGCTCCCTACTGGGAGCCCATGACAACTACACTCTAGTCAACCACCTCATTGCCACAGGTAGGCACTTATGACTGACCGATTTCACCAGTTGATTAAATATTTATGTGATAGATTCTTTGGCTGACTTTAGCTTTCTCAGCAGATGCTTAAAGTTGTTATAAAAACACATTAATGGAACAATGGTGCACTGTTATTGGATAGCTAATTATGTTGTTTGGTTGACAGTAACCTGTGTTGTAACTTTCACCCAGAATATCTGAATTACGAGGACACAAAGTTCTCCAAGAGCCGTGGTGTGGGTGTTTTTGGAGACATGGCAAAGGACACTGGCATCCCTTCCGATGTGTGGAGATTCTACCTCTTGTATGTGCGTCCAGAGGGACAGGATTCAGCTTTCTCTTGGACAGACATGGCTTTGAAGAACAATTCTGAATTGCTCAACAACGTGGGCAACTTCATCAACAGGTTGATAATAAGCCAATGTGTTTTAAAAGGACTTTCTGCTTTTTGTATGCTTTACAAACTATTTTAGTCATCAAGAAAAAGCCACTTTCAGAATCTGGCTCTGGTCAGTCAACCTAACACCAGTCTCATATTAGTTTATTACATACAAATACTTGTTTTGTTTTATTTTTTAACTGTCTATTGTAATGGTATTAGTTCATATCAGCCGCTAGTGAAATAAAAAATGGGGCAGTCCACAGCCTCAAGTTGCTCACTTTCTCTGCATAAGTTTCACTCAAAGTAAATATGCAGTAAAACTGTCATCCAGTCCAATTAACAACTAAGTTTTCAGATTGTTGTACTTTAACTATTACAAGAGATTCACCCTAGTTTTCCAAATTTGTTTGGGATGGCGTAATTTAGCCCCAATTACATCGCCTCAAATGATTTTTTTAAAAGATCAGGGTTAAATCCCACATCAAAGATTTTTCTCAGCAGCTTTTTTTTTTTTCCAAAGTACCTTGATCTTCAAAATTGGTCTCGGGCAGCAATGCTGATCCTTAATTGGTTCAAAAATATCTTGTAGATTGCAACCAGCCTAAGGTGTTTAAGGAGTAAGTATTCTGCTTCAGAATAGAAATTCTGTCCTCGCCTGGATCCAGTCCCTGAATCGCAGCATCGTTAGTGACAGTGTGTCCATCTTACACACACATTTACAGATTTATGGAAGACTTTGTGCCATCTCATTGCTGTTCACTCGAAGCATTTTGTTGACAGTTTCACAAATAATCAGCCAGGCTTAAAAAAAAAAAATGTCTAAATGCCTATTTAATATTTACCAGCAAAAGCCCTCCTGTAGATTCAGTCATTTTGCCAGTAATAATATTGTTCTTTATTTTCTCTCAATGAAAAAAACCTCAGTTTCACTAATTAGAAGGCTAAAACAAACAAATGGACACACAAAGTTTATGTCCACACATCAAAATCACAGTTCATTGTAAATTTGACAGTCTTGTCAAAGCATTTTGGTCTCGCAGACCTTCCTCAGAGGCTAAGAGATGTGTAAAATATAGAAGAGTGTGTTGCATCAGACGTGACAAAAACTTTCTCACTACGAACGTCCTCAAGATGCACACATAAGACTCATATCAAAAATGACATGTTCCAGACACAGCTCCAGTTTAGAAGCAAACAAGGAACTGAGAAGCGACTCCACGCAATGCGCTGTTGTGTTGGTTTAAAGAAGGAGAACACTGCAATTACATACAGCAACAAAATCTATAATTTATAAACAATTAGCAAGTCAAGTAACTTGCCCTTCCTTCGTTTAGCTGCTCTTACTCCCCCCCCCCCCGATTCTCCCGCTTCCTCAGTCTCTCCATTCCAATGTTTTTCCCTGGCCACTGTTTGTTATGTGCTTTGTACAAACCCTCCTCTCCCTTTCTCCTCCAGAGCCGGCATGTTTGTCACCAAGTTCTTTGAGGGTTGTGTGCCAGTGATGGAGCTACAGCAGGAAGATAAGAAGCTCCTGGCTCTGGTGAGCTGGGAGCTGCAGCAGTACATACATCTCATGGACAAAATCAAGTAAGAATAACATACTAGTCAAAAGCAACAGCAGAAGGGTGAGGTTGGTGTTCAGACAGAAGCATGTCAGTTTAATTGAAAAGATCTTTTAGAGTTACAATTGTATTTTTAATTTGTTTTACTCAGTGATTTAAAACCTAAAAATTTACACTTGAATTATCAAATACTGGTTAAATTGGAAATTGTATCATCAGTTGAAACATTAATAGGGTTTATGCTGAAGTATAAGGTGTTCCTCTGATATTGGTTAAAATGAGTATGCTGTTAATGACTGGTGTGAAATATTTCACCAGAATCCGCGACGCACTGAAACACATCCTGAATATCTCTCGTCATGGCAATCAGTACATTCAGGTTAATGAACCCTGGAAGAAGATCAAGGGAGAAGATTTAGAAAGGTAAGATGGCCTTGACCAGTTGACAAGGAAGATGGATGTGTTAGATTTTCTTAGTTGTGACTCAACCCTGCAAATTTTAATTTTGTATTGATACAGACAGGAAAATGAGCTTTGAAAATTTTAGTTTTGTTTTTTTTTTAAATCATAAACAAGTATCTGTGGGTAGAGTAGAAATTAATTTGATTTAGCTCAGATTAAATGCATCAAATCAGTTTGTAGTAGGAACAAGTGGTTTAAATATAAGTAGAGGAGCAGCAATTAAGACCTAATTTCTATTTTAAGTGCAACCAAAATGTAAAGATTCATGTTTGCGACTAACTTCACCGTTCTCCACAGACAGCGTGCAGGCACGGTGACTGGTGTTTCTGTGAATATTGCGTGCTTGCTGTCAGTGATGCTCTTCCCTTACATGCCAGCGGTCAGCCAAACAATCAGGGATCAACTCAACGCCCCTCCGTCTTGCATCAACACCATGTTACAAGGCAGTGGCACCTTTGTATGTGCCCTGAGCGCCGGCCACCGCATTGGCGCAGTGAGTACCACCCCGACATGTATTACACACATATCTGTTACTGCTGGGTGATACAATGAGGATGCAACAGTCTGTCAACTGAACAGAACAATTGAATAATAAAGAATAATAGCCTAGGTTGTGTTTGGAGGCCTCAGCCTTCGAGCAAGCAGCAAGTTTCTCTCAGGCCACTTGTCCCTTCAGGTATAATTGTGGTGATCTGTTTGTGCCTACCAAGGTTGGATTCTAACACTACTGCTATAGTGATTTGCAGCTGTTTTCAGATAAGCACTAAAACCATATGGTAAAGTTTACGTGTGCACAGGTACACTTAGAAACATCCCTTTGTTTTAAGTGTAACATTATTCACAATGTGGTGGTAGTCATCACAGAAACGCTGCAAATTTCTCATACATAGTTATCTACTTACTTACTTGCATAATCCTCTTTGTTCAAAGATGAGCACAGAGCCTCCAGGTTAAATTTTCAGATATACTGGCCTTAGGCTGGATCGACTAATGCAAACTTTTGAAAATTCCTGCATATATTTTTAATTTTTACCTTTTACTGCCTCTGCCAACTCGTTTTTCCCAGGTTAGTCCGTTATTCCAAAAACTGGAGGCGGACCAGATTGAAGCTTTGAAGAAGAAATTTGGTGGACAGCAGGTATTTGATGTTTATGATGCCTAATGATCTGTGCATGAGTTCACTCAGGTCTTGAAGTAATATAGGTTCACCATCAATAAATAATGAAATAAGAAAGAATTGATAACCCATATCTGTTCAGACTGTCATGAAAAAGAATTCGTACTTAATTGAACTGCCCAGTTTTTAGCGCAAACACACCGCAAAATGTTTAAATTATGTATTAAACGCCAGTCATATAGATAAAAAATAATCCCTCTCCATACGCTCTTGCCTCTAGCCTGAAGATGAACCACCAAATAAGAAGGTATTGAGTGGTATTTGTTTGTGAAGAGTCAGTCCACACCGGTTTAACAGTGTCAGTGTTGATTACCGCATGCCTTCATTAACACTAGTAGCTAATTTAACATCCTCATATTTATTATTTTTACACATCATCTTGTGTCTGACGTGATTCATTGTCCGTTCACCGACTCAAACAATCCCACTTTTTGAGTGATGAGTGGTGGTGTCTGAAATGAAGTAATTAATGTGTGGAAAAATAATCAAAATGCCTTCAGTTCAAACATCTTCTCTCCATTTCCACCTTCAGACAACATTTAATAAGGCTGCTAGCACTCAGCCTGTGCCAGCTCCTGCTCCTGCTGTTGAGGTGGGGACGGTGAACAAAGTGGACCCGGAGAAAGCCAGGCAGCTAACGCAGGCTGTGGCGGAACAGGTAAGATCGCTGGCTTCCAGAAACACACTTCTAATATAAGAAAAACTAATGTAGTTCTTACATGTTAAACCACATTGTAATCAATAGATTTCAATAATTTGATTGTTCAAATAAAATTTAAGTCTCCCATTTTATTCTTAAATATTTTGATAACTGGATAACAAAGCAGTTTGTATTTTCTGCAAGGACCAAAAAGGGTCTAATGTTCCTGAAGTAGCACACGTACAACAAACCATTTCTTGTACGTGCCAAATTTCAGTTAATTGCAAAGTCTAGTATTTGTTTTTGGAGAATTGTTTTGTAAATTGTAATTAATTTACAAATTTAAAAAAAAAAAAGCTCAAATTTTGATACTTTTAATCATGAATGTGACCATCAATTATTTGGAAATCGCATTTAGGAAGACATCTTTCCAGAAATGGAAGCGCACAGTTACAAACCTACAAATTGCTGCCTTGCTTATTTCATAGTGAAATTGTCAACGACTGTTTCTTTTTTATCAAAGGGGGACAAGGTGCGAGCACTCAAAGCCCAGAAAGCAGAGAAGGCCGTGATCACAGCAGAGGTGGCTAAACTGTTGGACCTTAAGAAACAGTTAACCCTTGCTGAGGGCAAGAGCCCCGAGCCTGCACCTCAAAAGGGCAAGAAGTGAAACCAAAAAAAGGGGAAGAGGATGGAGGTTAGTCGGAGTAGTATGGGTGGAGGTATGATAGTGGAGAATGGGAACAAGATGTACACAGAGAGAGAGGGAGATGAGGGTATTAGCTTAAGGCAAAGCCGTGACAGGATCTAAGACAATGTGGTATTGGCACTGAGGACTAATGAAATGCTGGATAGGCCGACGGGGAAATGAAAACACACAAAGAGAGTCAAATGAATACAGCTACAGAATGGAGGGATTTTTTCAAATCCCTACACCAAAAGAAACTGATTTTATACTCTGCCTGTGATAGAGTCAGCATACAATATTAGTGTTGGAAGGTGCGCTGTGCATCTAAAGATGTTTTTGTTTTTTAAAATATATATACACACACACACACATTCTGGAAGTTTGTTTTTTTGCTACAAATACTTTTTTAGATCCATAATAAAATTAAGTTCAGTAAGTAAAAATGTCTTTATTTTCCCCCTTTCTCAGTTGCCTCTGTCTAACAGCATTTTCTACACAAAATGCACACATCCTCAAGACAAAATAAACGTTACACAAGCCAAAAAAAATTTATGTTTTCTTGTTTATTGCAAATTTTGTGTTACAACAAAGGATAAAATGATTGGTATGGTAAAATACATAAGTATAATGCCATCAGTGACAAAAGCCATGCATGCAATATTCTACAATTCACAATTTGTGACTTACAATGAGAAAATAACAGTGGATATGTTGGCATATTACAGTACAAGCCATTACAGTACAATTTTATATATTACAGAGATATAAAAATAGTAAGTAAGGGTGGAAGAGCTCTTAATAATTCTACCACAAATTCCCATAATAGAAAAAGGTCAGCTTAGAAAGTATAGCCGGGTCCTACTTGCTTTGTCTAAATACACATACACACAAGCCATGGGTTATACAAAAGTAAGAAAATGATGATTTTTCTCCCCCCACAAATAAAAAGCATTCTCTCATACTCACACTGCACTGGGCACTTTCAGACTTTTCCTGAGCTCCTAAACTCTCCACAAATTGGGGCAAATAATCTCTGCTAGCCAGATTGCAGCCCTTAAAGTAGGAGTTACAATTTATTGCAAAATGGTGGGAAGAGATATCAATGAAATGCACTCTAATTTAAGTTCCTTTCTGTCCTACATACAACTCAAAATATGGATCTCATTAGGCATTCCTTAAAATGACATTCATTAAAACCTCTGCATGATTTGCACTTAGAGCCGCCTGTTCTTTTCATACATGCTGTGTCTTTCTATTAGCCGCAACGCTGCTGCAGCCCCTTTTTTCTGTCTTTACCCTTTCATGTCTTGACTTCCATCACTTTCCTTCTTGCAGTCTTTATCTGTCTTTTCCCAAAAAAACAAAACAAAAAAACAAATCCTCATTTATAAAATTTCTTTGGTTTCCATTCTTCTAAGAGGCATTTCATGATCACCATCTTACACCTTTCCCCACCACTGCTTGTTCAAATTCTGTAGGACCTGTCATATTTTATTCCCGTCTTCCTTTACCACCTCCCTCTCATTTTCTGGTGTTGACTAGTCTCTCGATAAGGGCCCTTCGTGTCCTCTGTACCTCCTCTCCCAGCCTTTCAATTTCTGCTTTCAGACGCTCGTTCTGCTCTGTCAGCTCCTGTACCTTCCTCTCGTTCTCCTGCTCTCTTTCTTTGCGACTCTTTTTGGTAGACGAGTAGGATGAGCGCTGAGTGGAGGAAACAAAAGAGGACAAGGCACCGTTGACCCTCTCGCTGGTGGTCCTCTTGCGCTTTCCCAGACGGGAGGATGGGTAGACAGAGGGAGAAGACACAGGTGAAGAGGGAGAAGAACAAATTTGAGATGGTGACTGGGATGCTGAAGAGGAGCAAGATGGAGAATCTGGGACACAAGGCAGTTCCTCCTCGCTGGCTGAGGGAGATGCAGGATGGACATTATTTGCCTGGTGGTGTTGGTGGTGGTAATAATAGCCACCGCTGATCACTGCTCCACTCGCATCCACCATTCCCACTCCTCCATCACTCAGCAACTCAAAGAACTCAGGGGCAGCAAGTCACTGCCACCTCCTGTCGAGCCATCTCCACTTCTCCCGCTCTCAGCCTCCACGTGCCGCTCTTCTGTAACAGCTGGACTCATGCAAGAGGAGGAAGAGGATGATGATGAGTTGTGATGCAGGGTTTGGGTGCTGTGGATCTCCTCCGTTGTCCTCTGGACACCATCACCCCATGTCTGGCTGCCATCAGTCAACCACGTCAGAGAACAACTTTCCAGGACATCCATGAACTCTGGCTCCTTCTACAAGCACAAAATGTAAATGTCAAAACCTGTCGAATGTTGAAAGTATAAGTAATTTCATGTCAATGGGCATGCAAATGTAAATTTTCACAAACATTAAAACAGCCGAAAAAAAAAAAAACTGATTAGGAAACACTCACATTCAAACTACTGACCTCGGTGCATGTGGGGGCTCGTGCCAGTTTTGCCCCTCCTGTGTCAGAGCCCAGAATATCCTGCAGGTCCTCATACCACGCCTCCAACTCTGCACCATACAACGGCCCCACACCAGGGGGGTATGGCGGGGGCAGGTGTAGCCACTCGGCAGTCATCTCGCCAATCAGTCGCAACGCACAGATACTCGGCCACACAGTTCAAACTGGACCTGGGGGGGGGGGTAGCCACCAGATCCACAAGTGTTTTGGGGGAAGATAAAAAGGAGAAGTGCAAAGCAGCTACACATTAGATGACTGACACTGTTCATTTCAGATATGATGTCCGAGTATACAGAATGAAGGATGGTGTGTCTCACAACTGTGAATACTGTAGTGAGGATTTATCGAATTATTTACTCAAATGGTAGTGTGACTACTTTATTCTAGTTTGCTCTAAGAGGAAACTCTATTAATGCACAAAAAAATTAATAGTAGGTTTAAAAATTTAGGATGCCTTAATTCCACAACAAGATGAATGTTACAATGAAGAAAGAAAGAAAAAAAGCACATCAAATCTTAAAATATCAATGTCAGATATTACCTTTAGAAAGTCTCCTTTAATCAAGTCTGACAATTTGTTGGAGATAGCTTGTCCCAATAATTCTGAAAGGAAAAAAAGCAGCATTTAGTAGGTTGGTTATAAAAAATAAAATGTTTTTTCTTCCCCTGACTAATGAAAATGTCAGATTTCAACATGAAAATGAGGATTTGACAAACATAGAGCCAACTGGGAATGAAAACAGAAAGGTGTCTGAAACGTCATTCCTTTCACTGATGAAATGATAAAAAAAGGAATAAAGAAAGCAACATTCCTGTCACATAATTATTGTAAACAAAGACCAAGATGTTCTCTACTGCGCCCCCTGCTTTTGACGGTCCTCAAAACACGCCGGAGTAGATAAACAAGTGGTTAAATCGCCGATGAAACTAATCAATGTCCAGGTTTGACGGCGTGCTCTGCTTTTACCTGCTGACAGTGGTCTTAAATAAAAAACTACCGAACAAAAGCCACAACAGTGAATGGAGCTTGTATCTGAAATTTCTTATAAAAAGGGGTTTCCGCTTTTCTTCTTTGTTGTGCAATTAGAAAAAAACAAAAATTTGATGCAGCCCTGACACTGATGTAAAATGCATGCGTTAAAGAATAAAGAAGCCCTCTTTATAACAGTTGTTCTACTTCAAAATGTGAACGCAAACATGTACACATTAAAACTGCGGTAAATAAAAGGGTGATTTTTCTTTCTTTTTTTTAAAAAAGTCTTTGTAATAATATGCGTATAATTTTTTCCTGTTTTAGTTACATGACCACTGTCAGCCAAGACAATTACGTCATGGAAACCCAAGTCCAGCTGGAGAAATGGGCGAAACAAAAGGAAACGTACAGAGAAAAGAAAAGAGTGGGATGGGAGGAAAAGACGAGTAATAAAATTAGCTGCTTATTCAGTGGTGAACAGTTATTCTAAATGGGACTGTCAAAGTGTAAAAAAACCCAAAAATTAAAGGTGTTCAATTTCAAGTCAGCAGCCCCATCAATCACTGTCATACGTTAAAGCGTAGGATAAAATCTTTTACACATGTTCAAATTTAATGACACCTAAAATTTTAAGTAGGGCATGCTTTTAGTACAAAATTCACGAAATTGTGCTGGGGCGTTCGGCACGGCCTGGCAGCCAAAACATCCAAACTTCCTTGCCACAAGTCCGTAAGAGCTTGACAACTTGGAAAACAAAGCGGACAACACCTAAAAACAACTCGATTACAATTATGATTGATTAAGGCAACGTATTCTAAAAATGGCTCTGGAATATCGGCCAAAAAAAACATGCACGTTATTTTTTTTCTTTCCACTACACCACCAGACCACTTCAAGTGTCAAGTCGCGGCTAGTTGTTCCATGGAAGACCAAAAACAACACCCACCAGAAACTAACAAGATCATCCGCTTACCCTTTTTCTTTTATTCGCTCGCCTTCTCGACTGTCTTGAATTTGAATGTAGATATTTTAGTAAAAATTGGTGATAGCTCATGTTAACCATTGTTCAGTCTTGATGGCTGAATGTGATTTTACGGAAACTCCCGGCGGCGCTTATATTGAGGGAGACGCCAACCGAACTATGCATAGGAAGGTAATGTCGGTGAAACCGAACAGGAGCGACAATACCTGACGTTCAGGCAGACCAATCACAAGAGCGGAGTTAAGATCTTTCCCTTGGTGACATCCAATGGTGTGACCTGAAATCACTACTCGGGCGGGGAAACCTATGGTCTTAGCTGGGTGTTCACACTAGCGTGTATAGTTTGTGCGAGCAGCAATTGTGATGCAGTCATAAGATGGCCAGGACGAATTTGGGGCGTATGGGAGTCACATGAAAGGAATGATGCAATGCTTGGCAACCAATTTCTAGCTGGGGATAACACCAGCAGAATCAGAACATGTTTTATTAAACAGTGTTGGCTCTAACAAAAATCTAAAAATATACATATATGCATGGATCTAATGTCGAAGAATTGTTTGTTTCCGGAACACAAAAGCTGAATCAATTTTTTCCTACTAATTGTTTTATCGTGATTAAAAGAATCTGTTTTCTATCCAATCCATTTAGCGCTTACTTGCTTGTGACGTGTTCATTAATTGTGTTGCCATCCGCGTGCTTTTACCTGACTTCTGATTGCGTGTGTTTGTCTAAAGTTTGTCCGTGACACCGGCGTCGCCGCCGCACACCTGCCTTTTACCCCCGTGACAGGTCCGAGGGGAAAATAAAACCACCTGCCCACCACCACTTCCACCCACCCGAAACTAACGTCGAAATAACATGTTTCTGGAGGAAGAAGGTATTCGGTGTTTGTCAGGTATTGTCTGCGATATAGCGCAGACTCCAAGTACACGTGCGCACTTGTTCATATCTGCTCAGCCATTTCACAGCGCGTGCTCTGCTGCTGCTGCTGCTGCTCCGCGCGAGATATGAAAACACGCCCGGCCGGTGGAGCGTCTGTGGCGCGCGAGCTCGTGGACTTGGGTGTGATCCAACTGCAGACTGCCCCCCCCCTTTTTTTTCTAACGTCCGGCTATGTTTGGAGCTGATAATGATAAAATTTAGAAGAGTTTTTGATTAGAAACTTCTGCTGTCTGGTTTCTTTGTAAGAATTTATTTATTTGGCTGTTTTCGATGAATCACTGACACGAATAACAAAATTCCTTGACCGTGTCATGATAGGTTAAAACTGTTTTTTTTTTTAAATACTATGTTTGTAGCAAATGTATAGAATGCATTGAGTGTTAACATATTAGTGTAACTCGCATTTAACAGACCGATATAAGTTCCTGGGATGTCACATTTTCACATGTAAATAGCCGCTTACACGATACTGTAAACTTAATAATGAATATATTTGTTTCACCTATACATGGGCCTATATAACATATTTTTTAGATATTAATAACATCAGAAAGTTGTTTACATAATTTATAAAAGTCTAGTTAAACTCACACTGACTAACATGCAGGTAATAATAAACCTCCTGGGTAAATATTTGTTGTGAGGTAAAGTTCAACAAGGTCATCGCCTCAGACACACAGGAAGCCATGCTCTAAAATCCCGCGATAGTCCTAGTTTGAGATCATGACCATTAAAGAGGGTAAACAACAACAATAACAACAAAAGGAGTGCCAGAATAAAATCAGGTTTCATCATGTTTATGCTCTCGATGCGGTTTCTTTACCCTGCTCCTGACACTTTCTGCCCCAACCTCAGACTCACAGTCAGCACACGCAAACTGTTTTCCATGCACGATGCAACGTGCACGGCTCAACATGCACAACCCCATAGCAACAGCGCCAAGTAGCGAATAGAAAGCTCAAATACTGTCTCTAGGACCCGGGTTAAAGCGCTGCAGGAAGCACCGCGAACACGTCACGACTTGAGTGGCTGTTGCTGAGTAGTTGAGCATACTTTCTCTACACCCCTCCCTCTCCACCCATGCCGTCTGTTTATTTTGTCAGTCCCGTCGTCCGTGTTGTAGTCATTATAAACACTGTTTACAACCTCAAATATAGGTTGCATTTTATTTTAGATTGTTAGTATACTCTGATGATAATGATGCCCCCTGCTTTTTATTCGATTGCCACATTTTTGTAATAAAAAAGTTAAAAAAATATAATAAAGAATGTTATAGATAATGTATATGTTTTTCTATTCTTCTTACACCCTGAAGTAATAGCGTGTAAACAAGGGCTGCAAACTCTAAACTGCCTGCTCATGTGGATCAGCTTTTGGATGCAAAGTCTACACTGATTGTATTTGGAGGTGTTGGCCAAATATGTTTTTGTCTTCCTTTATTATTCCTTCTAACCAACACAATGCACATACAACTGTGTGTCTTTCTCTCACACACACTCTCATACACACAGACACACACACTCACCACACAATAAAACAAGAAACAGCCCAGTAAAGTAATATTATCTTTATATATATATATTTTATTATTATTATTATTGACTAATGACTAGTGAAATAACTCAGCTTTTATAGGGATATTTTTTGAGTGCTTTTTGTTGTGCTGCCTTGCTGAATAAAATGCTTTTGTGCTTGAAATTTAATCAATAATGAGCAATGATTAAAAAAGGGGGGGGATTGAAAGTGATGGTGGTTATCTCCTTAAAATAAAATCTTCACTATTGTTTTACAGGCAGAAAGAGTCTGGGGAATTTTCCAGCCACCGCACCACGCTCTCCTCTTTCTGTCCTATGCCCTTGGTCAAGACTCCACACCCAGTTCCTCCCGACACACACACACACACACACACACACACAAACACCAGCTGTCGGAATCCCTCTGAACTGAGATCAACTGATACAGCTGTTAACAAGTGCTGGTGATACAGTAAATCCCTTTTTTGTATCCTGGCTTGCGCTTTCTCATGGTATGTTTCAGCTCTTTTCCTGGTCACCCTGACAACAAACAGAGAGACCTCCTCATGTAATTAGAAACTCTGACCCCGTTAGTGTAAAGTGTAAAAGGCATATTATAAATCCTAAGTAAATAATAATAAAAAAAATAACCCATGGTTCTTAGACAGACATACACTGGTTATACTTTTTAAGGCAATGCAAGTCCTGCTAACAGATTTTGTGCTTTGACATTAAGCTTCGAGGCCCCTTCAGTTACTACATTTATCTCTCTTGCCAATGCTCATCTCTGCTGAGACCAATAATGCAATCCTCTATTGTGTGATGATGATGCCCATTAATCAACTAATCTGCTGCTTTCCCCTCAGGACGTTCCCCATCTATCATTTCATTTAAAAAATACGAGACAGCCAGCGTTCATGTGAAGCAGCAAACTACCTCAGAGCCCTTAAAGTTGGAAATTATTTCAGCAGTTATCCATTCAATCACATCTCGTCCAGATTTAGCAGCTAAGTGTCACATCTGCTCGGTGAGATTTCTGTGTACGGAGCTTTAGGATGAATTCGCAGGCAATCTTGTTAGTGTGTTTAACCCTGCTTATCTCTGAGCCTCACCCATCTTTTCCCCCCATCTTCTCTGGGTTCCCGTTCTTAATTTGCCACGAGCCTCATTCTGCCCCACGACTGTAAAAGCTATTCCCGCAATTTTTTACTCTGCTTACCTCCTCTCTGCCTCAAACCCATTCAGAATTTTCCTTTGGCCGTATTTAATGAACTGTTCGATTTGTTTCCAGTTATTCATGAGATAAAAGTAACAGGCTTCTAAATTAAACAAAATGTTGTTAAATACTTTATCGGACTGTAATGACTGCATTCATTTTTCACAACCTTTCAATTTCTCAAACTGAGTTTCATGATTTTGATTGTAACCTCAAAAATCTTTACAGCGCAGTATACCGGTTATATTTATAATCTACAATTACTATTCTCCATTTCTTCATTCACACATCAGAGAGAAAAGAGAATTTAAAAATAAAAAAGCAAAACAACAACAAAAAGCTAAAGCGAAAGACTGTAGGGCATTAAACTTTAAATGCCTGACTGAACAGGTGGGTATTCTGGCAGTGAAACACACACTCCTGGCTCTTACACCATCCTTTTCTTCCTCTCCTTCTAGTTTTTTCCCATATCAGCACCAGAAACAGAGATTTTAGAGCAATTGCTGCTCCTTTCTGCCTTTTCTGTTCAGCTGCTCTGTGCTGCCAGAAGACTTAAATATTTACTTTGTCCAGTAGGGTAATGCTGTGGGTGCTGACATACAGTATTTAAGCAGCAGTATTTATATTACAGAGCCACCATTTTTTATGTCTGTGTATAAATATATAGTTTTTGTTTCTGGTATTTTGATTTAAAAATTTAAAATAGGTGTTTCTTTAGTAGAGCTTATATTTCATCATTCATTAAATTTCCCCATGAAAAAAAAATAAATGCAACTTAAATATTTTGAGCTGTCCTTTTGTTAAATAGTCAGTTTGTGATTGTGGCAAAATGTGTTGTAACAGATGTAACCTAATCTAGCACACCCAAAATAGAAGGACAAATGTGGTATAATATGATATACAGTACACAGTATGTCTCTGTGCTCATCTGGGGCATTCCCTTCTAAGTTGGATCTGTGGAACTAATTCCCTGTAAGTTACACTTGATACGTCTTGTCCGAGCAGGCAGCTCCCCCACATGTAAGGGAAACGGGTAAGCTGGAGTCCATGGTCAGCACATAACTCTTTGGAATAAAAGGACAGATGTAATATAGGCAATAAGATACAACCATAATACTCAGCTAAAGTAAAGGAGAAATCCACAGGCTTAGTGACAGAGGCTTATCAAATTTTGCATCTAATTCCAGGCCAAATTAGACTTAAGTACACAAGTCCAAAAATGGAGCACATGTCAAAGGCATGAAACCTAACTTCTGGCTGCATGTTTCTTTTGGGGCAATGTTTGTGTCTCAGTAAACTATTAATCCACTTGCGAGTGGCTTGCTGTTACCTAACTCACAGGGGCTGATGTATCTGGATGACTCACCACAAGCACCTGATCCTCGCCCGGCTGTATGTTATCTGTCGGCCTTTGTCACTAATCCCATCACCTGACTTCAGACATGAGCCAGCTTTTTGATTAAATGCTTTTTATAAATGTACTAATGCTAGAAGGATTTGAAGCTGGCATTAAATTCATTTAAGGGCTCCTGTTAATTTACTTGTCAAAAGGCGGTATACATAAATGATCCTTTTACATTTGGGTTTTTACTGGACGTAGTTTCTGTTCTTGGTTTAACTCTGATGTTTGTCTTCATTCACTGTCAAGTGCAACCGTTCGTACAATAGAAACATAACCTTAGCCTTTAAATCTTTTGGAATAACGGTCCTTTGGAGTTTTGTAATACTGCCCTGTTATAGCAGCAGAAAGCTATGAGAGATGGGGAGGGGCATACAGTAAAGGCCGATAACTTGGCACATAAAAAACTCGTTTCAGTAGAAATCTTTAAATAACTCTGAAGCAAATTTTTTTTTGAAATTTTAGTGTCATATGGATCACAATCATATTTTTATGTCCACCACCTTAAACCCAACTAACTCAAAATGTCAAGTTACTGTTTATGAAACTGTTGGATTGTTAGAATTACGTAAGTAAAATTTATTCATAAATCACATTTAAAGTGCTGTACAAAGTGTGTACACCCATACGTTTACACACATACCTGCATGAATAGAAAAAATTTACGTGAACTCAAAAAACACAGATTAGGAGGCCTTCACCAGCAAGCAGAGACATACGGACAATGACAACCAGAGATGAGCAGGGTGCAAATGGTTACAGGCATATTGGAAAATGGGAGCGTAGTGGGCTGGAATGGCCACAGGATAGAAAGTGGATTTTGAGCCTAGACATAAAATCAGAGATGGAATGTGTTTATTAAAATTAGGGAAGCTTAATTAGACACAAACATGTCAAAGTGGATGAATAATCTGCTTTTAAGGGCTTATTTGACCTTATCTTAGTATCCTCTATTTGGGTTTGATGCTATGCTGCCACCCAGTGGTCATACATATTGAGTACAACCACAAATGAAGATTTTATTTTGACAGATCAGGTTAGAACTTGGTGAACCATCTGTGACTCTCCTACTGGTTCTTATTAAAAGTGTCATACCAACAACTAATTTCTTATGATTAAGAACTTTTTGGTTTTTTTTGTTTAAACAGAGCAAAAACATTTGATCATCAGTATTTCACAATTCAGACAGGAAGCTGCCAATAATTAGATTTTAATCATTTTTGTGAAATGAAAAGAGGCAGGGCTTATAGCACTGTTTTATTGATCAGTTTTCATGACCACAGATGAACAATACAGTTAACTTGTAGGCAATGACAAAGCAGATTAAAAGTTTGTCTGTGGTGTCTGCTGTCTCAGTCATAATAATATAGTTACAAGTGACTGATTGTGAAGAAACAATAAGGTTCACAGGCATATTTACAAGCTTTCCTTCGGTGACATGGCCCTGATGCTTGCACAAACGTGCTTCCGCTACCACAACTTAGGACAATAGGTCTTTATTTTTACACTGCTGACACCATCTTTCACGTGTCATCCATTTTATTTTACCAAAATTTACAGTACAAATCCAGTCATCACGTGAAGGTCCAAAAGGAATGACAAAATTTTCTATTGTAATAATTATAAAAACAATCCAGTCTAAAACTTGATAAGTTTAACTGGGGGCTCCAATCAGCTGCATGAATAGTGTGGACAAATAGTGTGTTTTCAGATATCCTTTTGATGCAAGAGAAAGGAAAAAAGGTTGGACAAGAACAATTGGTCTCCTTTCTTTTTTGTTATTCCATCTTTTCCAACATTCTAACATTCCATTTAGTGAAAAAAGGCAGAGGCGGGAGTAGAGAGCAAGAAAAAGGTGGCCAGAAAGGACAGCGTTAAACCCCAATCCCCCCTTATCTGGGCTCTCTAGCCAACTCCAAATTGTCCATGTTCTACACTTCTTCTGGACCAATCCAAACTCCGCCACTGTTTATTTCGAAAGCTTCTTCATCCTCTGATCTAGTGCAGCAAAGTTCTCCTCTATAGCCACCAAATTTTCCTTCATTGTTTGCTGAACCTGGTGAAAAGTGGAAAGAAATGGAAGTAGGTAAAGGGAACAGTAACTGAATAAGTGTATGAGAGATTTAGCAAAGATGTGGAAAAATGCTAAATAGGCAGTAAGAGACAATAGAAATCAATTAGAGACTAAATGTTCAAAAAAATACTAATCTGATTTATATAGATACTAAATATCTCTACAAATCAATCACACAAGGTACATTTTGCAGGAAAATGCTACTGATTATCAGGCACTGTTCTTTCAGAAGGCTACACAATTACTACTAGAAAAGAAAATGTTGACACGTACTGAAATGTCAGTTTTAGCAAGCTTCTGCCACACCAAAACATTGTCAAAAAAGGTTTGTCCATCTAGCCAGAAGCCTTGAACTGTAAAAGCACAAACTGATTATTGACTGAGCTCAGAAGAGGCTTTAGAAACCCTCTGTCCTCATAATGGGAAGCTGTACTTTGTTAGATTGTAACTTCTAGCCATGAAAAGCTGGCTTTGCTGTGCACTCGGAAGCATATTAGAGGACACCTTTTTACACTCACTACACACACAAAGAGGTGTATGCCAAGTGTTTGAGCATGTCAATTTCTTTTTCCACAGCAAATCTAACATTTTCATCTTCTATTGTGAAAAACTGGTTCAAGTTTCTACCGATTACTACAGAACCATTCGTTTCTATAAAATGACAGCAACTGGGTAGTTAGTGGCATCTTTCCATATCGACCTGTGAGCTATTTCTGCTGGCCAGTGCCAAGTTTACTATGGTTGCAGTAGCTTATTTGAGTTGACCATTTCAGTGGTTAATGTTGAGTTCTACTCTCCCAGCAATGCTTAGAAATTATTCATGTCGCCACAATTGTTAAACAGGACTGAACTTCTCACCTGTGTTAGCAAGGTGGTGTTGTCTTTCAGTGAGTTGTTGATCATCTGCTGAGTGGTATCCAGGTGGGTCAGCAGCTGGCCAAACTGCATGGCTGTGAGATAGAAGGTTTAAGTATTACAAAGGAAATAAGAGAGTAGCCCTGAAATTCTAAACATTTGCTAAAAATGAAAGATCTGTTGTCAACTAAAGGGAAAGGGCAAAGGAATGGATGCAAATCTAATCTAACAGTGATGAATGTCAGCTTGAAAGATTAAACTAAGTATTTTCTTTTTCGAGTTTTCTTTTATTGGTAAAGAAAGATCAGGAGAAAATAAAACAAAACAAAACAAAAAAAAAAAGGTACAGCCAAGCTCTAGGGAGCAAAGAACACTTAAGCTGCAATGTGTGACAGATTGGTGCAGAGAGAGGCTGGATGATAAATGACCTCTTTCAGCTCTCAGAAGTGAATTATCAATATTATCTATTAATGCCAAGGTTCCGCTTTCATGTGCTAAATAATAAAAAGATGATAATGTGATATATAATATCATGCATCTTTTTTACCCCAAGGGGGTGTTTAGCAGTATTGAAAAATTTAGTTTAATTCTGTTACCGTTGAGTCTCCCTCGCTGTGATTTCTTTTTTTTTTTTTGCCCTTTGTTATAATAGAATGGCACGGTTTAGGCTAATTCTATTATCCGTTTGAATCCAGTTTTCCTTTAGTTTCATCTTTTGTCTCACGCTCAGACGTTTTTTTATTGCAGATGCAAATTTTACTTCCCAACACAGATGCTTCCTGAAACGCGATATGGGTTCACACCCCGTTATATTCTGTGGCAACATATTTTGAATCTTTAACGCCACATCCCATCCCCACTAACCTACATACATTCTCTCCTTGAACTCTCATGGGTGTCATTTCAAGGTTCTTCTCCCTTCACACAAAAGAATAGCACATAAATTATCCATGATTCCATTGCCATCTTTACTGTGGTGAAATCTGCCCCAGAGCAACATCGTTACAATATTTGCCAAGCACACAAGTACATTCATTTAATGTTAGGGGTTTAATAGGCACCTGCGCCCCAAAACACCTCAGCAACTTCGGCATTTCATGGTTTTGTGTTTAGCGTGAATGGACAGAGCGGTTTCTGTTCCTGTGTGTTACCTTGCTCATGCAGCTCCTTGACAGCAACAAGCCTCTGCACCACCTGAGGTACAGAAGTGGACATGGCATCCCACTTCTGCACCACATCATACAACTTCGACACCTGGCAGGTAAACAAACATAGACACATTTAATATTTTGTTATAAGAGAAGCTGTCAGCTAACAGAACACAGACCCAGTTATACTGGACAGAATTTAATTTTATAAAACCTCAAATTAAAGATTAAAAATTAAAGATGCCTTTTCTAATGTCTTACACTCTATTTGGGTAATCAAATACAGTATTTCTCTTTCTAAAAAGAGCAATATAAACAAAACAAACCACATTGATTTACTTTGTTATTCACAGAAATTATATAATTAGCATGGCCCACCCTCTAGTGGCCAATTACATACACAACACGTGAACAGTCAAACGTGAAAACCTGAACTATGTTTGATTCATTACTTAAAAAATAAACTAATTTTAGAAAACTGCCTGGTAACACTTTGGTTTGGCTCTCTGTTATGAGTGTTGGCCGTTTGCAAAATCAGCACTAAATTGTAATTGTACATACAGTGCAATGCTTCTTTCTACTGGCTGCCAGATTTACTTATGTCAATATACAGTGAAGGTTATTCAAATGGACACCTTGCCAATAAGAATTAACTAGCAAGATTAATTTCTGTAATGTTACAAGAGTCACAGATGCCCTTTAATTTCAGACCAAAACATGTCAGCTCTAACAATTTCAAATGTCTGCCAGGAATAGAGACTTTTACTGAAAATGCTTTAAAATAGGTGTATTCACATGGGGTCAGTCCGAACCTGGAAGTTGTAAAATTATATGGCTTGGTTAGACAGGGATTACCAACCTTGTTTTGTGTCTCAGCGTCTTCAATTGCTGCCTTGTGTTTAGCAATCTCATTCATCTTCCCGAGGACACTCTGGAGGGGAGAGAAAACAAGGTACATGTATACTGTTATGTATTCTATTTATGCAAGAGGTTCCACTTAGGGGCAGCTGGTGTTTCACTGTGGGCTACATCACAAGTAACCCAATTTCAAGTCAGTTTGGCATATTTTAAAACTAAGAAATTTATCTGCCTAGAGACAAAGTAGCCTAACATTAAGGTGCATACTACAAAACCATAATGTCTACAATCTGACTCCCAGCTGGCCAGACCTAAGCTTTGTGTAATACCCTCTACTCTGAGCCTTCTCCTAAAGTTTCAGGTATACGTTTCTCTTAAAAGGAACTCAACCACATAACCTGGTGTCAAGGTAATTTCTTTTAACCACAGGAGGAGGAAAAAAGCAAAACAACACTTGTTTACAGTTTTATATAATTAACATGACATTTTTAGTAAACAAGCTCTAGAGTAATTGGATGAGTTCTTGGAGATTAGCAATCTTCTTTGTCTTGCTTTCCATTTTTACTTTCATTGGACACAAAAGATACAGTCCAGATGCCCCTCCAGCTGGCACATCTGGACCTATCTCTGAACTAAATTCAAAAGGATGAAATGCAGAGCTTCCCTTTGGACTCTCCATAAGACCCCCCCCCCCAAAAAAAACCAATCACTATTCTCTCAAAACAAAAGGCATTTAGGAAAATCCTTCTGCATGAGTCAGAATGTAATCAAAATGCAACTGACACTTTATATATGAAAAGGCACCCTCCTCCTAACACTGTGCTCTAATGCTGTACAGGGAGTAATCACCTGCAGTCTTGCCTCCACTTGATCCAGAGTAGCAGAATCCAGAGCACTGACCCTTGCCTGCAGGAGCTCTATGGTGTCCTGATACAAAGGAGAACAAGTTTATATAGAAGCTCAAACACAAAACTTTCAGTTTTTGTTCCTTCTACTGGCACAGCAGCAATAAACAAACTTGAAGGAACTGATGTCACCTTTGAAGTATGACCCAGTTCTCTGGCTGCACATCAGATACCAAGAGTTTTGAATAGAGAGACAAACTCCACACAGTGTGTTCTTACCATCAAACTGGCTCCTTGTATGCCAGCACTCAGAGGTCCCTACAAAGTAAATGCAAAGAGGGAAAAATGCATTTTAACAAGAAACAATGACGCCACCACTATAATTTGTATAAATCAAGTAGAATATTTTATTTTTATTTCACTTTGTTGAAAACAGAAGCATGAAAATTCTGCTGGTGAGTGTGACAGAGAGAGACAAAAAAAAATTAGCGAGAATGAGAGCAAAAAAGATGTGTGTGTGTGTGTATATATATATAAGAGACAGCGGGACTGTGTGTACCTGCTTGTCTGATCCTGAGCCAACAGCTATCTCCAGCTCAGCTAGACGCTTCTCCAATTCTGCCATCTACAGGGACGGAAAAAGACAACACATGGCTGGCAGTGACAAGCGTCCCACAAGAGACACAAACACCCACATGTATACTTTCCTCCTTTTGTCCTGCTTACCATTATCAAATACTCTGACATTCCTCAGAACAGAAACAAAGCATGTTGAGGAGACCATACAGCAAAAACATTTGCTAATTTTTTTGTGTGGAATCATTATAGACATTGGACTCTGCTGCCTCCACCTCTCTTTCCTCTTTACCTTGGCAGACTCATTGAATTTCTCCTGCTCTGGTCTGCTGTGTAACTCATAGAGTACCACTCCATCTGGACCCTTAGTTGATGCTGTCTGCTTGCTGTCTCCTGCAGCGCTGCCACGGCTGCCCTTGGCGGCTTCCAGCTGGGTGAGCAGACGCCTGCGAGAAGAAAAGAAAGACACGAAGGGATAATATGTTCACTATTGTTACCAACCCCATGCGCTGCCATGACTGTGGTCCCCACTCTTTCTTGCTCTCAATCTTTTCAGGCACTTTTGTTAACTGCAAGTCAAGGTAATTTTTTAATTAACTCACTTATTAATGTTCAGTTGGGCTCTGGCATTTTTCAAGCTTTCTGTGTTAGTTTAGTTCATGTCTCAGCAACTCCAAATTTTATTTCCTTTCCTTCAATCATCTGTCCCTTATTCATGTTGCACTCCTGGTAGCGGTGCCCTTTGAGATCAGCAAAATTTGTGTGCAATTAATCTTATTCCCTTATTTACTACTGCAGCTCATATCTGGTTATACTATAAAGCTTGCAAAATGAAATACCCCTATTCTTCACTCTGACTTACTGTTTCTCCAGAATATCCCCTTTCCATCCATTTCACCATTTACTAGACCACTGTGCTGACAGGATCTAACAGAATGTAGTGTAAAGTTTCAGATTCCAGATACCTACTCTCATTTGTGCTTCATTGTCTTGTTAACCCCTGCTAACTCACCTGGCCAGTGCACCATCTGGGTCAGCCAGGTTGATGTGTGCCTGTGGTCCAAGCAGTGAGTCGAGATGGGCGGAAACCAGCTGCTGTTTGAGCTGGGCTGCTTGCTGGGCCAGCACCACTGGAGTGAGACGCTCCTCTGCATTACTTTCCTTTGTGGCAGCCTGGACGCAGAGAAACACATACACCTTTGAGTAACTGAGGTCTACACAGCAACAAAGGCTAATTGAATTGAGGATTAGAAGTCTACCTGGAACAACAAAATGCATTGATCGCAGTGTGTGTATGTATGATGCCAGATAACATATTGTATGTGTACTGCTGTTTTAAAAATACGCATTTAATTTCTAACTGCAACTTAGATTAAAAAAAAAAAAACACACACACAAAAAAAAAAGCACATATGGATCTACTTCTAGGACATCTTGCAGGCTAAAAAACATAATCTATAGTCTAAATATCCAAAATTATACTAAAAATCTAAACTGAACAATACCAAAAATGTCCAAAAACATTTACTATAACAAGTATAAATGGTTGTCGGTCACTGTGTTGCCTTCTCATACACTGGTGACCTGTCCAGTGTGTACCCTGCCTCTTGTCCAATGACAGCTGTGACATGCTCAAGCACCTGCAGGACCCTGAACTAGATAAGCCATTAAGATGGATAGCTAATTGAATGACTGGCTTTACGACAGCAAAAGTTGCTGTATTGAATTTTGAAAATCCAGTATGAAATACTGTTATTTTGGTAACATATAAACACACTCATTATTTCTTAAATAATCTGGTCCCATACTAAATGCATGTCCTCATATAGGCATGCTAAATTTCACAGTTTCACTCCATTTAACCCTGATGCATGACTGGATATTACTTGAAGAATGTACATTACTTTAAGGATCTTATAACTTTAAATTCACAGACGTGCAGCAGTGCTGATCACAGCAACTGCCAGGTTACAGCTTAAATTAAGAGTTTGGCATTGAATACATAGAGCAGCAGGCCCTGCTGTGTGTGCAGCCAACTTAAAGCCAAGCAAAGTAAGTTTAATTAGTGTCATCACTGAGGGATCTTTGCTAAACAACAGTATTAGTTTTAATCGCAGCACATTTTCAGTGTGAGCCTATAACTTTAGTGCATGCACCAGACTAGGCTTTGGATTGGATTTGCTGAAATAGTTCCAACCCAGTGGTTGCTCTTCCCTTCAATAAAAGCAATACTACATGGTCTATGGGTGAAGTGGAGGAAGGTCCCACAGTGAAAGCTACTGACATCAAGATACAGAGTGGATAGTGCAAGCTGTTTTGGGCAAGTCTGTGTGCGTATTGCTTGCAGGTTACCTGGATGGTGTCCACCTCCTGCGTGAGTTCCTGGATCTCATTCACTAGGCGCTGATACTTCTGCTGGGGCGTCTCCTTCACTCCACAGCCCTCTCCAAGCTAAGCCAGAGAGCAGACAAACTGAATGAATATTATAGATATAAATATTACTCAATATAGAAAGGAACTGAGACAAATGATCACACACACAACTAACGCCACATTCTCTCTGACTTTATCAGAAAACCCAGGCACTGTGAAAAAAAATGATAAAAATAATAATGGTTACTGTCTTTTTAGGAGTACAAAGTAATGGATTTCTGCTGAACAGAATGTACTCACAATTTCAAATTCTCCTGACTCATAGCCAACTCTTCTGCTTTTACTGATTCTGTCTGAAAAGTCTGTGAAGAAAAAACAAGAAGAGAAAGTGAGAAATAGACAACAAAAGCTGACTGGTGTTTCCAAGAATGCAAATCTATTTGTTTTAGCAATAAATTAA
This sequence comes from Pterophyllum scalare, assembly GCA_024447675.2. Classification (NCBI taxonomy): domain Eukaryota; kingdom Metazoa; phylum Chordata; class Actinopteri; order Cichliformes; family Cichlidae; genus Pterophyllum; species Pterophyllum scalare. The sequence goes on along the minus strand of JAMQGT020011332.1, from coordinate 7,318 downwards.
GGACCAGATTTTTTTCTTTACACTAATGAAGAAAATTATCTTATAAAACTATTTAATAAAGATGACAGCAAATGAAAACCCTGACGATGATAAGACAGCCAAATTTGCATTGTGAATAAATCACAAAGCAAAAGAAGTGTGATGTTATTTATTTTGATCACTTTTGCCAGTTTTAGTAACAATAATTTAAATATTCATTATTTTGATGAATTGGTTGTTGATCCCCAACTATACTGAAGCCGAAGCTGCTCTTCTGCATTCTGTACTTAAGACATATATGTGTTCAGTACACTATAATAAATTTCCTTTCTACAAATCTCAGAAAGAACCAAATCCAAGCCAGTTCACTAATTTCTACTTCAAGTCTGTACATTTTTAATAACAGCCGCAAATATATTTTTTATTTTTAATAAAGGATAAATACTTCATTGAAACAGATGGATGTTGCAATTTGAGTTAACTCTACTCAGGAGTAAAACAGTGCATTTGACAGACACAGTGCATGTATAATGCAATAAAAAAAAAAAAACATGTCACCAAGTGCAATGATGCACTTTGCCACCAAATGTGTCATTAAGTTAATGAGTTGTTATTAAATAAGTTAAAAGTGGTTCATCATCCACTAGAAACTGACCGAGTCCCTTGGTGCTGACATGCTTGTCTTTAAACTTGTCATAGGCGGCATTGGGGTTGACCACAATCCTCTCCACGCTGTCACTGCAAAGCTCCTCCTGTCATTGAAAGACCAGAAAATAAAGTCAGATGAACATAAACTCATGAAGCCTTTAGAAACAGTGAACACTTAAATCGCCCTTACTGACTCAATGAGCCAAAAGTCTGAAAGCCCCAGGTACACTTAAAATACTTTGACAGGTTGGTAACATCTGACAGGAAACATTGATCTGATCTCTGCCCCAGAATATGATTATGATCATAAATTAAGTGTATTATTACCCATCAAGGCCAGATACCCATAGAAATTAAAACCCATTTTAGTCACGAATCATCAGAATCTGCAAGAGGTTCAGATCTATTATTTGGGCTGTCTTTGGGACAACCAGATTATTTCAACATAATTCAGTTTTACTGAGGATTGACTGTAGTATCTGATCAGCTTTAAAACCCTGTAACCTTTACATTAAAAACAAATATGTCATCCATGTGCTACAGGTTTACTATGATAAAACAATGTTGAGTGAATGGAAAAGACAGAAGCACAGCTGGAAGTAACTAACACTTTCATTTCTAAATGACAGTTTTTGATTAGTGATTAGGAATACCATGGATCATTTGATCAAAACTTTTTAGTGATCAATTACAATGAACTACGTGCAATGGGACAAATTAAAACACCACTGACACATACACAAAGGTGCTATCAGTGGGCTCACACACACATCAGGATATATATACATTAAAAAAAAAAAGAAGACACAAAACAGAAGACAAGTTACACATATGACATGGAGGAGGAGGAGGAGGAAGAGGGGAGTTAGTCAGGCTCTTACCAGCTCCTTGGGTTTCCAAAGAGTTAGAGAAAATAACGGAAGAGCAGAGGGAGAGAAAAAAAAAGTAGGGGGGAGAGAGAGAGAGACAACACAGATTAATGTGGTTATCACATGCCATGCACACAACAGGAACAGTTGGCCAAGGTCGGGGAAAGATAAGAAAGAAAGCAGTGTTCTGAGAGTAGCTGCTAAACACCCTGGAGACACGTTGCTCAGACAGTTTATGTCTCCAAGTTCTTTCTGTCTTCCCCGGTGGTAATATGGTCCATTAATGCCACCAAGTTTCTCTCTTGTGAGACCTTTTAGTACTTTATAATGGAGAACCTGGTGTTTCAAAACATTAATTGCAATTTAGAATGGAAGATGAGAATATCTAAAATAAGTCAGGAAATAAAGGGCCTGCAAACCCCAAAATGCATCATTCAGTTGGAGTAAGTTCTTATTTAGTAACATGCAGTTTATCTTAAATGAATCTGCTAGTTAGAGCCCCAGTACACTGCGTGATTCTTAATCTTCTACTCCAACTAAAGTCTGCAAATCAATCCAACAGAATTTGACATACAATTGGAGATAAACTAATTCATATTTTTCTTTGAAGTTGGCTATGGCACCACACAATTCGTCTGCAGTTTGCCATTAGTGGAGAATTTTATAATGACAGCAACAAGAAGCAAATCACATCAATGCCAATTAGTTACATACCTCATCCATTCCATAAGTCAGTATTAGTTCAAATGCTAATTTGCTGCATCCCTACATGAAATGATGTAGAAACCAGTGGCCAACACAAGGTCATTGTTTTTTTCCCTAAAGTAACCAAAAAAAAAAAAGATGGTGACAGAACAAAAATAAGCTTAAGGATCTATGGCAAAGACACCACTCTTGTGATGCATACAAGTGCTAGAGCCATATCCAAAGCTTAATTTTTGTCTGACTACATTGCTAAAATATGAGAACAACATAGGTGGAATGCACACTTGACATATTTCTGTTTACCTTATCAAGAACAGAACAATCTATATTCATGAGAGTCATTATTGATACTTTAAAGTACACTGCAGACTGTGACTGACATTTTATTATTTCTATTTTGCATAGTAAGCTTGTAAGACATTATCACACATTGTAAAGAGGCATTTAAAATGTCCAGTTAGTCAGAACAGTGTAGTTAGCCAAAAAGCAATTATTAGAATATGACAGCAGGTTAAAAAGGGAAACCCTAAGACAAATAAACATTTCTTTCTTCGGTCAAAAGCTTCACACTAGCACAGACACACACTTGATCCTTCACTGCTTTGTCAAAGCATGAAAGAGTAAATCAGTTCTCCACCAACACCATTATCCCTTTTTAAATGAGCAGCAAGAATAGGAGGAAATTAATCAATTCCTTCCACTTCACAACAATCAAAAAGGCTTAAATTACACAGCACAAAGAAGGCCCCTTGTCCATTTCTCATTTCATTCCAATCAGAGGCAGAAATAGTGGATATGAGAATAAAGAAAAACATGCATAAAAAGGCATGAAGCTCAAAGAGAAAAATTGAGCCATTCTTACTTGTACAAACTAGGGTCCCAGGAGGGTTGGGGAAGAGTCAAAACAAGGGCAAGGGAATAGGAAGAGTAAACATGAAAACATAGAAGGAAAAATGCTATTTAGGATTCTCTTGGCTGGTCAAAAATAGCCCAGACATGGTTAAAACCAAAGTCAGACCAGCTCACCCTTAAAAAGACTGAACTCTTGAAATCACAAGAGGCCAATCACCAACAACTGATAAGAGAAAGAGCGGTTTCTAAAAGTCAAAGACCATAATTGAAAATTTTCTTGCTGACACGTAAGTGTGTCTGAATCAAATTTTAAAATTGTTTAAAATAGCTGGATTTGTGTTTTTATTATGTACTTGTGCCTTAATTTTTTCACCATATTAAAATCTTTTTTTTAAAAAAGAAGAAGAACGTGCATAACAGGCACAATACGTGGAAGTCAAGTGATGTATGAAAAATTAGGAGTAAACGCCTTTAACCCATATAAAATTTCAAAAGCTAAACAAAGGGTTATTTGCACATGTCATCTTGCAACTAGTGTTTCACTTTCCAGGACAGGACAAACGCAAAGACACATCAGTAGATGGTTTACATGCATTGCTAGAATACCGCTAGCAAATCCGCCTTTTGCTAAGTAATTTATGTAGTAAAAGTAAGCAGCTGTTACACAGTGCTCTGACACATAAATGTATGTGTAAATACTTGTTAGCTAGTTAGCAGACATCGCAGGGAATTTTCAAACAGTAAATAGGGAATCAAAACCGCCCACTTACCGACTCAAACTGAGCCTGGTCATCTTCAGGAAGGTCACCGGTTTCATACACGTCCGGCTCGTTAAACGCCTATAGAAACAATTAGTTAAACAAGACAGGCACGGTTAGATATCACGTTCATTACAGTTCGCCTGGCCAACGCCCCGGCCCATTCAACAACACCAATCTGCTAACTATTGCTGTCTGGTGGTTTGAACCAGAAGACGGAGCATTAGCTGATAAAGAAAGCAACTAGTTGTTAACGCTAGCTGTACAGCGACTGCAAACAAAAAAGCAGACAACGAAGTCATCCGCAGTGATGTTAGCTAACATAGCTGTCAGAGCCTGGAGATAGCATTGCCAATTAGCAGTTTAGCCATTTGCCTTCTAGCGTTAGCCACTTACAATTCCTGGCAAATTTGCGTATTTGGGATCAGCCATGGTCAGCGGAAAGGAAAAAACGAGACCAACGAATTACGACAGAATATAATAAAACGCGGAAATTATCGCTGGACTGAATTGGGCTTTGACAAAAGCAAACGATGGATGAGCCAGCAGTCTCCCTGCCGGCAGAGGTGTCCAAGCTGATGTAGTCACTAGCTTGAGCTGACAGCGTGTGCCCTCGATTTTTTACATGGCACCGGCAGAACGACTGTCTCGCGCTTGCTACGTCAATGCAAAAAGTCTGCCGGCCTACGAAAGGCAACAAAACAATCATACCCGAACAGGGGCACCGCATTCACGCATGCGCTCCTTTTATCCAGTAGGACTTCACGATTCGCTTTGGTCGTTTTGTTTTATTTTGTCCATTAAACACGGTATTAGCTGTCGCACGTATATTATCTTCAATTCCTAACTTGCACAACCAATAACACTGATGTTTAGTCATTTTAAAATGTGTGATTGTGATGTAGCATAATGCTGCCACACGATGGCGCCAGATATACAACTTAAAAAAAACAACGAAACTCAATCAATGGGGTCAAAGATCCTCGATTAATTAGATGATGCACTAGCTTCTTTCCATCATTTATAGCAGATACTTATGTACATTTCAAAGTCTGTAAATAACTCATGTAAACTGCATTATTCTATTGTTCAGTTCCACATATTTACAACCCTAAAACATATACATATATACATATAATATATATATATATATATATATATATATATATATATATATAGCCTGCAAAAAGTTAATGTTTAGTTCTAACGTGCAATATTATATGTGTGTGTGTGTACGCACACACCTCACTATAGTTATTATTTCAATTAATTATTTAATTAATTATTTTAATTCAATTAATAAAGTATAATTATAATTTAGTTGAACTTTTATGATGCAATAAAGACTCTTGAATTTAAAAAATCTAATCACAAACAAATAAACAAACAAAAAAACAATCACTTCAGCAACAACAAGCTCAAGGATGGAACAGAGTCTGGATCTCAGCATCATGGAGTCAGCCTGTGGTTACATGAAGAGACAGAAGGAACAAAGAGGGAAAATATGCTCAGAATAACCTATTCCGAAGTATTTGGATTAACCTGTTCAGATGTATTTAAGATTGGTGGGTATACAAAATGTTGACTCGAGTTAGGTGTTTTCTGGTTACTGCTCTTTGTTTAAACTTAGCTATTTCCCAATTCATGGCAGCTTATTATTTTGTAAAGAATCACTTTGCTTTCAGTGCCTGAAATTTTTTGCAGATTTTTTTTAATTGTATATCATATATTTAACATAATATATGCAGTGGAAGCTCTTTTACAAGTGCAATCGGAATAACAGTCTTTAAGAAATGAATGAACACAGTAGGATATGCTCACTCATCATGAGGGATAATTAGTTTGCAAAGACAGCTGTATAACTTCCCCTTTGGCTCTGAAATATATTATATAAGTCTAAAAAATAACCTCTGATAATGTTGGGGTTGTTTTGATTTTTTCCTGATTCTTAAAAAGCATAGCCAAGAAGTTGTTGTAAACCTTTGGCCATGGAGTTTGAAGGACATGTGTATTTGCCTATCTGGGTCTGATAAAGACATATGCATTGCGGGAACTCCCGAAAAACTGAAGTCTGACCCGTTCGATAGCATATGTGAATCTGACCATCCGTTTTGTTTCTTATTATCTTCATAGTGCACTGCTTCATCACTGGGAAGCCTCTGGGGAAAATTATGAAGCCTTTAGTTCCCACATGACTGCCCTCACATGCAAAGCAGCATTGCCATGACGACCAGACTGGTGCAGACTAAGAGGAGCTCCTGAAAAACAACTGTTTAAAAACAAAACAAACAAACTATAAAATTCTAGAAATACTTTATGCTTTCGCAACAGCTGCTGCATCTAAAAATTGAAGAAGTTTCGATCGAGGCTAACACATGTGTGTATCACAGAGTTGGGGTGCTACCTGCTCCTCGGTCCCTCTGCCCGTGGTGCTGATGAGAGAGAATGTGAGTCGCTACCACGCCCCGCCCACAGTGAGAGAGCAGGGATGACAGTGATGCAAGACATGCCTCTGAGAAGCCTGCAGCCTATCCAGACCGACCGGACCAGTTTGGACTATACTCCCCATTTACAACTCTCCATATGTTCTGCACCGCTAAGATGCAGCTGAGTTTGATTTGAGGGGAATTTAAGAAAGAAACGCCCTCAAGCTGCTTCTGTTTTGGTTTTATTTTACGTTTATTTTTAATATTTTGCATCTCCAAACTCGTAGTTGTCTGTTCTTCCAAATGCTTCGCCTGCCAGTCTCGCTTTTCATGTGGCTGTATCCGGTGATTCCAATTTGCGTTCAGGTGCTTTAGAAGAAAAGGTTGCAGAGGCGCTTTTGTTATTTTTGTCATTATTATTATTATTATTGTTAGACTACTATTGTTATTTTCTTTTTTTTTAAAAAGAAGCAACAACTACTCTTTAGCTTTTGGAAGCTCATCCACAAATTTTATTTCCACGATGTCTGATGCGAACGCTGAATGCAATATCAAGGTGTTGTGTCGATTTCGTCCACTGAATCAGTCCGAAATTATCCGCGGAGATAAGTTCATCCCAATATTTCAAGGAGAAGATACTGTCATCCTCGGGGTAAGTTTTTTTTTTTCTTCTAACGACCCCTTCCTTTCTGCCACATTTCCATGCACTTGATGAACGCTAGGGGTTACACTTATCATCTTACACACACATCTGATAGGCAAGTGTCCAGACTGAAGACTGGAAGCTTAAAGGCTTCTGACAGGGATCAAACTAAGTATAGCCTCTGTCATTACTATCGATATTACGATTAGCCTGCAGTATTATCCAAGTGTGTAATGCTGGTGTTTGTGGGAAATAAGGCTTTCCAAAATCTGTCATTTCATTAAACCACAGATCAAAATGATGAAGAGTCATTCCCCAGCATCACGTCTTTCTTCAAGATGACTAAATTTCGCAAGCCGGAGAGCTTCACAAGCCTTGTGAATGAAACCATTTTCATAAATGCATCTGAATCCTGACCCCACCTTTGTGATCAAACAC
>JAMQGT020011331.1:0-10673 GCA_024447675.2 Pterophyllum scalare | reverse complement strand
ATTACCCCACCCTGTCCTGCTGCACTCTTATCACAGACTGTATGTTGAGAGAGAAATAAATATTTTATGCTTGATGGCATGTCTCATTGTTATTTGCAAATTTTAGTCTCTTGAGTTTATTTCATACTGTGTATATTATTTATTGCACAGGGACGTAGCATAAAGTTTTATTTATTTATTTTAATTGCTCAATCAATAAATACTGAATACTGAATTATATAGTTCTATTTTTACGATAGACAGGAAGTGTTTCTGGGAGGCCGGACTTTTCACACCCCCGACATCTTTGAAATGAAGCCACAGATTCGCAACATACAGTGCAGACCCTGGCAATAAAAATAAATAATTCAACGTACCTTTTAAGGAGATAAAATTAATTACATCACAAAATATCTCAAAAATATATCACAACAGACTACATTTAGATACCAAAGTCGAGCAACAGAGCCTGCTTTGTGTGGCGAATCTGTCGGCCCGCGACTGCGGCGTAGTGTTACAGTAGTGGTTGCCCCTTTTGTTCAACGGAGTTCCTGAATTATTCCCAACACAATGAAATTCGTGGGATATTATATGGTTTCATAAAAACATTTTTACTGTACCTACGCCTCCTCTGAGCTAATCTGGGATTATTTAATGAATTCAAAATCGATCTGGAGCAACCGCTGTGAGCTGCTGTGAGGTTTCCGAAGCACGCAGTTCTGAGGAGCGTGGAGTAGTAAGTGTTTATAACATTAGATCTGCACTGTTAGCTTTAAACGGGTAAAAAGCAAAGCTCCGTTTGGGTTTAAAAATGTTCTTGCTAGATGATTGTGGGTGTATTTTCACAGTAATCGCGGTTACCCTGACGACAAGAACGGACGTTGTCTACGTCCTACTGCAGAAAAAAATAAATAAATAAGCATGTCTGGCTATTCCCCCTCACAAAACAAATGATTTCGCAGATATTTCGGCGTAAAGGAGGAAAGGGAACGCATTGATGGACCTTAGTTTGATCAAGTCTCCACAGGAAGGCAGGCTGTCATTTTGCCTCAGAGATTCACGGGGTGAGGTCATTGTGGAGGGAAACACTAGGGGCTGAATGGCCAGGCTGCGGTGTGTGTAGCCCCAAACATTCACGTGTGTATTGTTAATTTTTAATAGTAGCTACACTGAAATGCGTTGTAATTTCAACTTTGCGTGGCTAACATTTGCCCAGTGGACACAACTACGATCTGGTACGCGAATTAAATGTTAGTGAGCTTGAATGAAATACCGAGCGACGATTAAGATAAGAAATAATAATAATAATAATAATCATAATAACCGAGGCTCGTGTGGCCAGTTTGTGTCGTTACTTCGTGTGCTGTGGCAATGTTTTCTTTTACTGTGCTTATTTGTGAAGTGGCCAGTATTGTTGTTTGCTAGCTGCTGTTAGCAGAAGGCTAGCAGGAGCTTTGTTTTGGGGGGAATGCAGCAGTAAAATGCTAATGCTAATGTTAGCTGGATTAAAATACGCCGAGTCCGTAGGTTATGTCGGGGAAGGGGCTTCGAGCTAGCTAAATTTTGATCTCTTTCAACAGGAGTTGCAAACGAGCTCGGATTTACAGTTGCCCAGCTGTGGTTATTGCCTTTACTGTTTGCTGCTTGTATTACATGATTATAGTTTTCAAGGATCATAAGCAAACATGTTGACCTTAGTGCACCTGTTACTGGATAACATCATAATTTGTTTTCTACTAGCAGTGGTCACGTGACTGCACCATAACAGGTGCACAACGTGCGGGCACTGCTGATCTGAGACTTGGGCTCTTGAACTGCATCTCTTGGGATACAGTGCCCAGTATCTGCTATGTGCTTTGTTTTTAACAAATATTATTGTTCCCTTTTGTATTCACGTGTTTCAGATGTAAACTTGAACACCATCTGTCCCAGCAGTGGCTGTTGGCACAATGGGGCTGGACTTTGACGTGAAGACATTCTGCCACAACCTGCGGGCCACCAAGCCCCCATATGAGTGTCCCGTGGAGACTTGCCGTAAAGTCTATAAGAGCTACAGCGGCATTGAGTATCACCTTTACCACTATGACCACGACAACCCAACTCCTGCTCAGGCTGTGCCCCAGAAGAAGAGGAAGGGACGGCCTCCTCGTGCCTCGCTCACAGGTTCTGGGGATACAGATGATGGCGGGGGTAACGGAGTAGGAGGACTGGGACATGGAGGGAACACTCCTGTTAGCCCCAACCGGTCAGAACGCTCCCATTCCCCGGGGAGAGAGACCATGACCTATGCCCAGGCACAGCGCATGGTGGAGGTGGAGATTCAAGGACGCATTCATCGCATTAGCATCTTCGAGAATATAGATGTGGTGTCAGATGAAGACAGTGATGCAGAGGACGCTCCTCCATCTGGAACTGGTAGTAGTGGTGGCGGGATGTGTAATGGTAGTGACGGTGGAGCCGGTGGCAGCGAGTTAGGAGGGAGCGGCAAGGACCGTTCAGATATCCCATCTTCTAATGGGGGCAAAGCCACGCCAAAGACTGGGAAACATAAGAGCAAAGCCAAGAAGAAGGATGGCTTATCTCATCATCACAGCGCTCAGTCTGGTCCCGCAGTCAAGCTCCCGGAGGCTGTGTTCAGAGAACTCGACCAAGACAGACCTGATGCCCCGCCTCGGCCATCATCATACTACAGGTCTGCAAGGAAATTTAGTTAATTCATATGTATGTATAAGGATTATAAACAGCTTTGTTGAGAGGAACATGCGTTTTAAATCAAAGTCAGTTGGCCATGAGTTGCATGAGTAGACATATTTTAATACAAAAAGAATACTCTGACCTGAATGTTTGATACAGTCAGTACACTTTATTAGGAGTTATAAGGTTTGTTACTCAGACTCACACTATTGTGCCATTATTCCTCTCTGTGCACAAAATTAAAGTTGACGCCTTAATTAATTATATTTCTTTGCATGCTAAGTATTCTTTGCATGAACACATCTTAATAGTACCCTTCTCTTTTTCTTCTTTGTTTCAGGTACATTGATAAGTCTGTGGAGGAGCTGGATGAGGAGGTAGAGTATGACATCGATGAAGAGGACTACATCTGGCTTGATATCATGAACGACAAGCGGCGGCGTGATGGTGTGACACCCATCCCTCAGGAGGTTTTTGAGTATCTCATGGACCGCTTAGAAAAGGAATCCTACTTTGAGAGCCACAATAAGGTCCTTTAACCAGACACAAAGGGGGGAGATGATGGTCAAAGCTTGACATACATACATCCAGCTCTGATATGTTCTTGTGCTCTTTTCTCTCAGGCGGACCCCAGTACCTTGATTGATGAAGATGCCGTCTGCTGCATCTGTAACGATGGAGAGTGTCAGAACAGCAATGTGATTCTCTTTTGTGACATGTGTAACCTGGCAGTACACCAGGAGTGCTATGGCGTTCCATATATCCCGGAGGGCCAGTGGTTATGTCGCCGCTGCCTGCAGTCGCCGAGCAGAGCTGTGGACTGTGCTCTATGCCCAAACAAAGGAGGTGCTTTCAAGCAGACAGACGACGCACGCTGGGCCCACGTTGTGTGCGCCCTCTGGATCCCAGAGGTAAATCCATATACATCAATTACCATGCAGATATCGATGAACTGCATAAGCTCACCCCAGAGTTTACAAACACTCTGTAAACTCTGTTTTTAAAGGGGTTATATAAATAAAGTTTTTCTTTTTTATTATCTATTATTATTATTTTATTAATATTACACAGTTAATGACCATGAGGATGTTAGTTGCATGTTAAGTATGAATGTTTGGAGAATTAGCACAACATATTTAAATTAAGGAATGCTACAGTTATCTCTAGCCAGATGAATGCTGTCATGGTTAGTGCACAGTGGGGCAGACTCAGTCTGTTGTCTTGTTAACCCTGTTCACATCATCGCATTAAAATAAATTCTGCTGCCTTGCTGCAGGTCTGCTTTGCAAACACGGTCTTTCTGGAGCCGATCGATAGCATCGAACACATTCCTCCTGCACGCTGGAAGCTCACCTGCTACATCTGCAAACAGCGTGGCTCGGGCGCCTGCATCCAGTGTCACAAGGCCAACTGTTACACAGCTTTCCATGTCACCTGTGCCCAGCAGGCAGGCCTCTATATGAAAATGGAACCTGTAAGAGAGACTGGGGCCAACGGCACCTCTTTCAGCGTCCGGAAGACGGCATACTGTGACATCCACACGCCCCCTGGATCGGCCCGTCCTTTGGGAGGGGTAGGTGGGGCCAGCATGGGTTCATCTAACAGCGAAGGTGAGCTGGAGGAAGATGACGAGCCTAGCATTGGCCATGATGATGACTCCAAGGGCTGGAGTTCTGAGCGGGTAAAGAGGGCAAAAGCCAAATCCAGGCTGAAGATGAAAAGAGCGAGGAAGATCTTAGCTGAGAGGAGAGCTGCTGCACCAGTGGTGTCGGTGCCCTGCATACCTCCCCACAGGTAGGTATGCACTGTACTGTCTGTGCCTCAGAGGTCCAGTAAACACGTATGCCTGTTTTCCTGTTAATACAAAACTGCATGTGCATGTTAGACAAAACAAAAAAATCATTGCTTTCTTTTTGTTTGTATTTATTTTCTTCATTGTAACTAATCTGTAGTTTTCTTCTGTTGTGGCCTTTTAAGCTTATAATTTTTTTTATCTAGAGTTATTTTATTTACTGATTAGAGATGATTGATTATTGCACATTAAGTTTTTTTTTTTTTGATGTTTGATTTAGTTTTAGTAAATTATTTTAAATTGCCTATACTGTGTAACAGTTTGCTCTTATCAGCTTTCCCTTTGACAATACATTTGTAAGAGGCTTTAAACTTCAGAGTTAAAACAGTGTTTTCTTCCCTCCAGGTTGAGCAAAATCACCAGTAACCTGACGGTACCCAGGAAAAGCCAGTTCATGCAACGCCTTCACAGCTACTGGACCCTAAAGAGGCAAAGTCGGAACGGTGTGCCTCTTTTGCGCCGCCTTCAGACACACCTGCAGTCACAGCGACATATTGACCCACTCCCACCGCAGCCTGCATCCCAACCTTCTTCGGTAAATTTTGGTGTATGTTGCTGTAATTTTGTGTTTGTTTCATTCAGTTGTCTGATACCTGAAATACTTTGGTCAACATCTGTTGTGTGTAGATGTGCTGTAGAAATAGACTGACTTGATTTGACTTGATACCTGAAACACAATCTGTCCCAACCAGGGTTAGAATAGTTAGGATTTTACATTATAGTTTACTTTTAGTTAGTTTTTACTCTTTTAAAAAAAAAATCTAATTCAGTCAGTTTGAGTTAGTTTTAGTTAGTTTCAGTATTGATTTTAGTATTTTCATACTTAATCGGGTGCAAGATTCAAGGTGCAAAAGTGACTGTTGTATAATGAAAGCTCTACAAAAGACACCCTTTAAAGAAATATACTCAACAACCAACTGTTCACAAGACAGCAGCACTACGTGCTAAATGTGTGTAATATTAAGGACACACACGAACATCGACAGGGAGAAACAAAGAAAAATATGAAATCCAAAACTCAATAAATTCTACAATAAACTCCCAATAAAGTTCAGCATCAGTGCAGTAGATTGACAACACCTACATGTGGTGTTTGACAAAAACAAACTCTTTGAAGGAGTCAAAGGTCAAATCCAGCTGCATCCTGATGTTCTTGGTCAGATGCTCTAATTAGAATTGCAGGGTCTTTGCCTCCTCTGTACACCACCTACGTAAGTGGCTGACCTCATGTCTGCATTTATGCTTGTGTAGCTCGATTACGTGTGTTAACTACCTTGTGGTCATGTGCTGGTGTTTTATATGCAGTGCCGGCTGGGACTTTTTTTGGTCCTCGCTCTTTGTGCTCAGTTTTTTGGCTGCAAACATATTTGTCCCTGTTTTTTCACTTTCTTCTCCATTCCGATGGTTTCAGGAGTCTCCCACCAGGAATTTGCTGACATTTGTGAGTCCTTATATTGATGCTTTAATTATTATTCCTGATTGTTATTGTCTGACTGATAAAGTAGCCGGCTAAAAGTAGCCGGAAGCGCACAAGGACTGAACAGGTTAATCACAACGTTGTGGGCTGCGTGGACCCGACAAGTAGTCGCGTTTCTCCAGAGGTGCGCCAGGTTACCTCGTAGGATCAGAGCGGTTTTCGTAGCTGCCTTGTGTGCGCTTCTCAGGTGGACTTTGATGTTGGTGTTTTTCTGCTGACTGAGAAGTGTTCCGCACATTTTTTTTTATCATCCACAACAAGACACTCGCGTATATCTGTGCTATTGTAGTCAAATGAACTCCGTATGGGACTCTGCTGCTTTCTCGGCAGACCGCTGCATTATTATGAGGACCAGCGCGGTGAGCGCGTGCACGCACGCAGTTGCCCGATGGCGCTCCCAGCTTAAACTCGGAGAGCGGAAAAAATGATTTCATATCAATCTACAAGGCTTTAAAAAAAATGACAAACAAGAAAATGAAAGTCAGTTTATCTATAATTTCAGTTAGTTTTAGTTAGTTTTGTAAACTCACAATTCAGTTTTAGTTAGTTATCGTGTTTTCCTTTTAATTATAGTTTTTATTTATTTCAGTTAATGACAATGTTTTTTCAATTTCAGTTTTGGTTATTTCATTCGTTTTTGTTAACTATAATAACCCTGGTCCCAACATGTTTATGGGTTCGTTCATGTTGATGTTACAGAGAGACAGCGAGGAGAAACAGACCGCTTTAAAGGAGCAGCTAAAGGCATGGCAGAGGCTGAGACACGACCTGGAAAGAGCAAGGCTACTGGTGGAGCTCATTCGCAAAAGGGAAAAGCTCAAGAGGGAGACGGTGAGACACCAAGAATAGCAAGAGAGTACTGTGTTTCTTCCACTGAGCTTACAGATCAATGAACAATATGCATCTCCTTATTTCAGCCAGTCTGTATTGAATTTGTGTACATATACATATTCTAACTGCACCTCTTTGTTAATTTGCTAAAAATGTGCCTGTGTTCAGATTAAAGTACAGCAGATGGCGCTGGAGATGCAGCTAACTCCTTTCCTAGTGCTATTGAGGAGTACCTTGGAACAGTTACAGGAAAGAGACACTAACAACTTTTTCACTGAGCCTGTACCACTGGCAGAGGTAAATGTACATACTCACTATCACAAGAAATCTGATGTTCATATACTTATGATTGTCTCTTTTCTGTTTTATGTTTATGAACAGGTGTAAAGTATGTAATGTATTTTTGGCTTTGTAGCAGCCTCAAAAATTCTTTTTCACTTCTTCAGTGAAAGTTCACTGTGCAAATAAAAATTCTTATGGCTCAGTCTGTTCACTACCTTCTATAACCTAGGTGCCAGACTACCTGGACCATATTGACACTCCAATGGACTTTCAGACCATGTGGAACTTGCTAGAGTCCCATCGCTACCTCACTTTTGAGGCCTTTGAGGCCGACTTTGGTCTCATTGTCAACAACTGTCTCAAGTACAACGCCAAGGACACCGTGTTTTATCGCGCTGCCCTGCGGCTCAGAGAGATGGGCGGGGCTGTCATAAGAACGGCCAGGCGACAAGCTGAACGGATCGGCTTCGATTACGAGACCGGCATGCATCTCCCACGAGAGCCGAGCCCGGACAGCCAGCGTGACCAAGAGAGAGACAGAGAGCGGGAGAGGGAGCGAGACAGGGATAGAGAAAGAGACCGGCCGTTGTCTTCTAATGAAGATGGTAAATGTCTCTGACTGGGAGGTTTTTGGCAACCAAAATATTTTTTTTTCTCAAGCACCAGTGAAAGAAGAAAGAAGGCGAAAAAAAAAAGATGTGATTTAAACTTCTTTAAAAGACATTTTGCGGCCAATTAATAAGCTGTATGATTCAGTGTTGTATAAAATGAAGAAGAAAATGACATTTACAAGGTTAGCTTATTTATATGGTTACTGTGCAATCATTTGTCACAAACAAGCAGTTCAATGATGAGCAGTAGTGTACAGTATAGTGCAGAAAAGTTCACTTTTCTACCAGTAGGTGACACATGTAATTCGTACAGTTCAGTTTCTGTTAAGCTAAAACATCATAACACATTTTGTTTGCTTATGTATGCTGGATTTTTACTTTTTACCTCTCTTTCTCCTTGGCTCATACAGACCTGCTCCTTCCAGAAAACAGGAGAAGGTTACCACTGGAAGAGCAGCTGCATTACCTGCAGGCACGTCTCGATGAAGTCAGCTCAGGGAAGCATAGCATTGGCCAATCTCGTAGAGCCAAGGCACTAAGAAAGGAGATCAGTGTGATCAAGAGGAAGCTTGCACATCAGCGGGAAGGAGGCTCTGGCCTGGGGGGCCGGGACTCTGTCAGCGGAGGAGATCGGAGTTCTTCTCTCCCCCATCACTCATCGTCTGCGGGACACCACGATGAGGGGGGAGAGAGCAGCAGCCAGGAGATCGGTGGAAAGGGTGTGTCTAGGAAAATAATAACGTTAATGTCCGACATGATAATGATAATGACATTTGCTTTTCAGCAGCAGTGGAATAATAAGCATTTGCTTGTCTTTTTAACATATAAACCTCTCTCTCCATCAAGATCTGAATGTGTCCTCATCTGCCCTGACTCCAGAGGTGGGCCGTCGGACATCTGTCCTCTTCTCCAAGAAGAACCAAAAAATGTCTGGACCCCCCAAAAGGCCTGGACGCCCACCCAAGAACAGGGATTCGGGTTATGCTGGGGCAGGGGTCAGCCAAAGCCCCGTCGGTCCCCCACAGCTCCCCTTGCTGTCACCAAGCAGGCAGAGAAAGAGGCCCCGCAGCCCCCACACTAGCTCCAGCTCCGACAGCGACAGTGATAATGATGACTTGTTGCCAGGTAAAGCACATGGTTCGCGATAAACATTTAATGTAGTGTAAATGCTGACTCACATTAGATTAGATTCAACTCATTGTCATTGTGCACACAAACGAAATGAAATGATCGTTCCAGATCACTCATCCAGAGACGAGCATCTGCAGTCATGCAGCCAGAGACCGGCACTACCGTTAGGCAATGTGATTTAAGTGTCTTGCCCAAGGACACGACGCAGCGCAGGGACAGGGGCTCAAACCGGCAACCCTCTGGCTGCAAGGCGAGTGCCTGCCCACTGCGCCACTGCCACTCCTCACTCACTTATCTCCGTTCCCTTCCCTTCAGGACTGCCAAGTAATGGCTTCGATACAGGAAACCAACCGGTGACAGAAAGCTTCCGTGTGTACAGAAACGAGCCTCGTCTCCCTCGTTCAAGCTCAGACTCCGAGTCCACAACCAGCAGCAGCAGCAGTGCAGCTTCAGACAGGACCAGGTGATTACTGCTCACACCTGCTACACTTAAAATCTGTTCAGTTAAAGTGAGTGTAAGGTTTCATTTACAGAAACAAACAGACTGACCTAGCGACCATCTCTCCTGACGTTTTATGCCACCTTTCCCACGCTGTTTTAACTTTGCAACAGAAAGTTCCTTGCTCGCAGCATTGAGTTGTTGTAATGGCAAACACTAGTGATAAAGTTATACGCCTCTTAATAGTCCTGTCTGTTTTCTCTCACAGCACCACTCCCTCTAAACAGGGCAGAGGAAAGACGTCATTCTCTCGTGCCTTTCAGGAAGATAGCAGCGAGGAAACATCAGGCACTGAAAATGATTCTTACTCAGTCGGAGGATCGAGGAGCGTTTCCCACTGTAAGCACTCTTTTATGTCCTCTAAGGCCGACATAATGCACATACAGTTAGTTTCTATTTATTTAGACATACTGACAAACGGCATCTTTGGGCCTGTAACCAGTCTGATATGATGGCAGAAATTACCAATGAAGACATTACTGTCGATTAAAAATGCGCTGAAACTTTTTTTTTCTTTCAACCAAAATGGCCACAAAGACTTGATAGAATAGGTCCTTACTGCAGAGAACATCAACATTTTTTTTCTGCAATGTGACACTGATAGTGCTAAAGATAGTATAAAAATACGTAGTGGTAAGACTTCTCGTTTTCTTGCTCATCAATAGCTTAAAAAACAGCGTAGGTGTATTTAAAAAAAGAAAAAAAAAGTGCCATTTTGAATTTTCCATCTGTGTCTTCGCTGTAAGCTGTCTACAGCCACCAGACATAAGCAAAACAGAAGCTGTAGTTGCTGTTTTGATATTGGGGCCATTAAACATGGTCAGAGAAAAGTGCCCAAAAAAGAAGAGAGATCAGTTTTCACTATGTTAAGTTATATTTATGTTGTGCAAATGATATCAAGCACTGTTTGTTCACGCTACTCCGCCCAGCACTAGACAAGCTGTATCATTCTTCACCCAGGTGCACCAGAAGCAGATGATGGCTTTTAAGTTAAAGGGAAGTGTTTTGAAATAACTGCTTAGAACAGTGTTATTGTGTCATAAAATTAGCGTTTAACTAGAAGTGAGATTGCTTAACGGTCACTGTTTTCCCAACTGTCAGTGGTCCGTGGCCGAGACAGGTCAGGGTGCTGGATGGCTTCAGATGATTACTCTTCTCTGGAAGCTTTAGACCTGGTGTGGGCCAAGTGCAGAGGCTATCCTTCATATCCTGCTCTGGTGAGACGAGACACGAGTGAACAACACAAAGAGCACAGACTAAAGTCAAGTGAACTGTGATTTTTTTTTTTCCCTACCCCCCCTCCAGTTACTAGCTCTC
>JAMQGT020011330.1:0-24723 GCA_024447675.2 Pterophyllum scalare | reverse complement strand
GTGTTATGTTCATTTACTTCGTTCAGTTACGTATTGCTCAGATGACAGATCAGCTAAAAGAGGTACAGTAAAATAAGGTTATAGTTCATCAATAACTGAAGAAGTTTGTGTTTTTGGCTGCAAAGAGAGCACTGATTTCTGTGACCCATAGCTCTCATTATATATTTTTGTATATTACTTATATTATTATATAATACTTTATAATATGAAGTGTAAAAAGGTTTTTTAGATGAAGTTTTGGAAGAAAATGTTTTTGTTTTTGTTTTGTTTTGTTTTTACCATCTTTAGGTCAAAATTTTGAGTTAGTATTTCAAAAATTCAACTCTATATCTCTAAATTTCGAGATACTTAGTAAATTGAAATTTTGAGATATAGCTCAAAATGTCAACTTAGCCTGACAATTATTTATTTATTTTTCAGTACAGGAAACAAGCTTCCATAACAACCACATTGTAACTCCAAGTTTCAGTACACAGAGTACACAAACTAATGAGTACTTTCTCAGTGGCTATACAGTACCTATTTTTTATATACAAATCTCTGTGTAAAAACATACAAGTATTGTTTCATAGTCATCAGTGCAAATGACAAATGTAAGGCTGTGCCTACATTCCCAGTGTTCTGATAGTCATCAATGCATATTGCATATTTCTTTTGGGTTTAACTGTGTGACACAGTACATTTTATCACAAAACACCTGCCCAACTTCCTGTTTTGTTTTTTTTTAACTTGTTGATGTACAGCTTGTTCTTTAACTAAAATTATACCTTCATTTCAGGTTCTCTGTGACACAGTATTGCAAGGAATGTATCAAAAGAATGATTACACAAAAAAGTCTGAGCCTGTGGTGTGATGATCTTTGATCTAGTATTAGAAACCACCCTCTTTCTAATGCCATCAGAGCCTGAATGACATAACAGTATATTACTGCTTAGACTACATGTTATTTCAAAACACACACACACAAAATCGAAGCACAAATGTACTTTTTCACCTTGTCACCTCACTCCAGCAGGAAACACTGTAAGACTCGACTCAAGCATACAAACCTGTAGCTCAAGCTGGAATTCCCCATAAACTCCACTCCTACATACGTACGTGTAGATTAGAAGACAACAAACGGAAATTAAATGCAACAGTATCACTCTCTAAAGTCAATTGTGTTCTAAACTGAATGCTTATGTTAAATTCATACTCAGAAAAATAAGGTCAGTTAGCAGGTACACCTTGACTTAGCTTTCCAAGGTTTACATTGGAGGTGTGTTTGATCACACCATAAAATAAGTTACATATGCAGCCTCTTCTGAAAACCTGCCAGGTGCTGAAGGAAAGTGCCAAGTATCACACATTAGGCTCTTCAAACATTTTGCTCTAAACACACACTGCAGCGAAACACTAGAGTCTTTTTCCTGGAGAGATCCCCTGAGGTTGTCCTGTGAGAGTATGGGAAAATTGGCTCAATTTTATTTGAGTGCCCCATCACTTGCTACCTGCACATAGCCGATCTAGCGAAAAAGGTTAAGCTCCTTTACTTCTTTGCTTCAGAAACAAATTTTGTACAATTTAGAGCCTTTCTCTTGTTCTCCTGCACTGTTCTCACTTAAGGCTGGGATGGGATGAGTTTATTCTGTCAACTTATAGCAAACTCTGATACCTCAGAGGAAAAAAGCAAAACAACAATACCCAAAGCAGCTCTTACTAAAAAAAACAATTAGCTAACTGAGATGCAACAGTACTCCAACATGTTTCAGAGGTAAAGTGAAGATTTTAGAAAGCTAAATTAATATCAAGAATTATTGTTTAGAATAATCAGTGTGTATTTATTGGTGCCATTTAAAAGCTTTCATTTCAAATGATTAATGTTTGACTGGAAAGACACAGCAACTGCTCTAAGAACAAAGAAAGAAAAACAAAGTACAAGTGAGTTGAAGGTGTGGTAGTGAGAGTTAGGAAAACGATAAGAATGTGTTCATAAACTTTTTTTTTTTTTTTTTTTGGAGACATATATGACAAAGTTACTGTGCTGTACTTCCTCTATAAATAGGAGAACTCTTAAACAGCACTCGGAGGTGAGAGTTTATTGCTTCATGAAGTGCTCAGAAAGCTTTCATAAATCTGGTAATTGTAAACAAGGTAGTTTTCAAAATGTGATTTCTGATGAGCCAACAAAAAGCCGAGCTCATTATGAAAAAAGAATAATCATTATAAAGACAAGGTATAAAATATTGTTAACACCAGGAGCAGAGCCATTTTTCAGCCAAGGATTCAGCCTGCATTATCACAGTTTCAGAAAGGGAATTGTGTAACCTACTTTTAGATCAGATTGTCTGACCTAGGGATTTTCAAATTTAAATTGATTAAGAATGGCTTATGACCAGAACACTGGTCACACTGGAAATCTTCTTGACATTTTCAATGACCATTGCAGCACTGGTTGTGCCACTTCGCTACCATTACCAACCATCTTAAGGTGATACGTATGCTTAATTTCCTAATTATCCACAGCAGGCCTGTGGTGCCTTAGAATTGTTACCACATGCTGTCGTCTTGGTTGTGTTTGTCTTACACAACTGTTCAGTGCTTCTCAGTGGGTGCTGCAGGACTCAAGCAACAACAGGGGCTGTTCCCACTTTGAGCTATATGTGAGAAACTGAAACTCTTTCATAACTGCTCGAAAATGCAGATGAATTTGCTTGAGGCAAAATGTTTCTTAAAACATGTCCAGTGATCATAACTGCCTTTGCCTTCATCAGTTTGGTGAGTCATATCTAGTACAGAAACCAGAAAACTACTACCTTGGAGTGTGTTTTTCTTAATTAAACCAGCAACCCCCAGCAATATATATGTATGTATGTGTGTGTGTGTGTGTGTGTGTTTGTGTGTGTGTGTGTGTGTGTGTGTGTGTGTATATATATATATATATATATATATATATATATATATATATATATATATATATATATATATATATATATATATATATATATATATATATATATATATAAAAATATATATATATAGGTTTAAAAGTAAATAACTCACGTTAAATATTGTTTGTATTCAATATTGATTGACACCCCCCCCCCCGGTCATCTTCTCTTACATGACAGCGCAGGGTTCTTACAAGAACTGTCATCACCAATTCCTGCTGAACACAGAAAAGTTCCAGGACTGAGTGTGCTGTGTTAGCTATGAGTATGTGAGTGTGAGTGTGTGTGTGTGGTAGGGGGGGGGGATTGTGTCACCGTGTGATGTAATATCCAGGGAGCATATATTTTTCATCTCATCGCTCTGTAGCCATTGAATGAATTTGCTTTTGAATAGATGCTATCTGTTTCAGTAATGAGCAGAGGAACAAACCAACCTGGCAATGATGACCCCAGGAGTGGAAGGCCTTCAAAAAGCAGTCCAATGTTGACCGTGTCAATGGAGCATGGGGATTGTCGCAAATGAGCTGACAACTTGCCAGTCCCTCACCTACTAATAGCTAATACAGCACAGTCAGTCCTGGAACTTTTCTCACACACCTCGTACCAAGCACTTGGTTTAATATTTTAATGAAGGAAGATCTAGTGGTGTTGGAGATCTTGTCATAACTGGTGGAATTGTGAGCACAGAAAAGTACCATCTGTAAAGCATCTGATTGGCAACAGCTTCATTTTTCAGAATGATAATGATCTCAAACACATTGCCAATGCAGTACACACACACACACACACACACACACACACCTCAACCTCAACATTACCGAAGCACTGTGGGATCACCTTAACAGGAGATGGAACAAAGGGCGACCAAGAAGAGCTTTCAAGAAGCCTGCTTAAAAAATTAAAAGAAAGCTGCCTAAAAGAGTTCAGGCTGTGTTGAAGAATAAATGTGGTCATAGCAAATATTGACATTCAAACTTGTTAGAATTGTACAAACTCTGTTTTTGCCTCATATACTGTATTTCCATGTATTTTTGTACATGATTTAATAAGTGACTGCACCTATTTCCAATTTCCTGGCAAAATATCAAGAAATGAGTGGTGACTAAAGACTTTTGCACTGTACTGTAACTTATCTAATAAAGAATTAAACTGTTTGGGATGGAAGCAGTTTATATTTAGTTGGAAATGTGCTGGAAATATGTGGTCTAGTGCTTAATGGGCTGGTGGAGCTTTGGAGGGTTTAGCAGCTAACAGGGATTAGATATAGAGGAATTACTGATGCAACTTGAACCAGCATCTTTGAGGCTCTGATTCAGTAGAAGATCAGAAGTTCATGTAATCCTGTTGAAAGTCTTAAACAAGAAATATTTTTTTTAAAAACTTGTGTTTCATTATTTTCGGTGCAATTTCATTGGGTAAAATTTGTATACGCTGTAAGCTCCATGGTTTCACCACACTGCAGTCAAATTGACCTGATGAATCGCTTTTGGAGCAAATACTGAAATTGAGTCAAGTGCTATACTTTCCTGAGAGCAGGAACTGTCAGACCTAATTTGATGCCAGAGACCAGATGCTAAGCAATTTGAGTGGTTTTGCAGCCTTTCTGTAAACTGTACTAAAACCACAGATAAAATTAAGCATTAGGTGTAATCTGGTCTAGACAGCAATTAAGTACCGGATAAAACTCAACATGCCGTGTTACTGAGCTGTCATGTTGCTTGCATGGCATTCTGAAAGTCTGACGTGTTTTTTTTACCCTGGAGTATGACACTCGGTGAGTTAAAGTGTATCATTCTGTGTTCATGTATTGCGAATGTGTAAAAATATAGCCTGAAGCCAGATTACAGACAGGCCAAAATATGAACCTGCTGCAGGGTGGCAGACTCCCAAAATGTATAACTGGCCCAAAAGCCTCAGGCTTTCTAGGTGTCATTTAATTTAGTTCACTTTCAGTGTTTTGGAGGGATATACACAATTTAAACACAAATGACATCATATGGGTGAATGTGTAATTCCAAATTATTTTTATATTCTTGGCCATCATTCCTGTTGCTAATAATAACTTTGTCATTGTAAATCTGAGGAGATACTTTATATCACAGAAGAAATAACAATAATACTCGTGACTTTCTGGTTGAATTTCTTTTCTATTTATAGATACACATAAATATCAGATGATGCAATTTTTACAGATTACATTAAAGACAAAAATTTTAAACAAATTTTAACTCAGTTAAAATCTGCAATTTTTGACTCACTTGCCTGTGAGTGTATATACATATATATGCGGTACCAGTCAAAAGTTTGGATGGGTGAGTGTGTCCAAATGTTTGACCGGTGCTGTATTTTAAACAAGATATCAAAATGATCGCCAGGTTAGCCAATCTGATTCCCTCAGACAAATCATTCTAGAGCCTTGGGGCCCAACTGTTGTAATCCCCAGTGGGGCTCCTGGAATAGATAAAACACCTCTGACTGAGGTTCTCAAGGCACATATGAGAGCATACATTACAGAGATTTCAGAGATGTAGCCAGGAGCAAGGCCACGAAGGGTCTTAAAAGAAATCAATAAGATCTCAAAATCTGAACCATACTGGGAGCCTGTGTAAATAAGCTAAAACTGGAGTGATGTGATCACACCTCTTAGTTCTGGATAAAAGCCTGACAGCTTTTGTAGGTCACCAGGCTGTAATCCAGGGTCAATAAAAACAGGTCAACGGGTATGTGTCTTTAAAAGAGGTATTTGAAATATTTCTGAAATAATAATAATAAAAAAGACAGCAACATAGTAAAGCATTTTTCGCATTCGGCCTGATATTGTTATTTATGACCACATCTGCCCCAGCACTGGTGCTGTCAGTTCTATTTCAACGGGTAGTTATGCAATATCATCAAAGTTATAGCAATGTTGGTTGCAACCACCCAGCTGCACATAACATGCTTCAGTTCAGTCCTGGCAGGCCGGCCGCTCCTTTCATTGCGCTTTTTCTGCACTTGACCGAACAATAAACAGATTATGATTGAAGGAGTGAGCCTGCTGAGTGAATTTCTGTGGTTCCTTCCTCTAAATCCCTCTGGGTGCCTCATCACTCTTTGTGTCTTCTGTGAGGCTTTCAAATGATTCCAATATCTTTATTAATGTAGTGCTACTTTGAACAAGCACGGTATTTTTAATATCAACACGCCCAAATCTGCTGTTAAAGTTTTGCTGTTTATTATATGTTCAAATGGTACTTGTATGGTAGCCATTAGTGTGTTAGCCAACAATTTTGGTGTGTTATATAAGATGACTTTCAGAGAATTTAGACAATGTAGCCTCCGTTTGTGCGTTTCTCTTTCATTTTGTGAATGTTATCTGATAAAGAGAGCCGAAATCTTGAGTGATGAGTAAGAAGTGAAATCACAAGACTGGCAGCTGCCAAATTAAGTTGGACTCATCTTTAGCCTGCAGCCTTCCTGTTTAGTCCGGCTCTATTGCCATGTTTGGATGGAGCACCTGCTGAACTTTAATTAGGGAAAATTTAAATGATGTTTTAATTAAATCTGAGCCACATATGTTTGCTCATTACCTGCAAAGCAAAGACTTTATGCACCAAAAAAAGTTCGAGGCACACATAGTCACAGATACATACAGTAAGTATAAGTGACAGTTGAATCTTAATGCATTACCACAGCAGACAACTTAGTGTTGAGTTGCTGTAGGCCTGGCTGTCACTTCAAGGTTGCATCATAAACTTTATTACCTTATTAAATCATAGCCAGTGTGTATAGTGCTCATAAAGATCCATCAAGGATGTTACCTGTTTCATGATTTAGATCAAAGGACAGAGAGATTGATAAAAGCAAAACAACACAAATACAACAGCTAGTGAATAAACTGCAACTCACATTAATGTAAATAAATTGTAAACTTCTTTGCACATTCAAATTGTGAATAGCAGTAAAACCTTTTCTGGATTACTGCTAATGCATAAAGAGTGTTTTCTATCTTTTGCTTAGCTCAAACAGTCACGGAGTTTTGCAATTTTGCAACGCTACTACCTGTTTGCAGCACTTAGCTGTGCACAGTGTGAGTAGGAGCAAACAGGAGACACAGATTTGCAGGTGTCATGTTGATGTAAATGAAATCAAGAGAAAAGACTGCTTTTTCCATTTGGCTTGTAAAAACGATGCCTGTGGACATAAGTCTTACAACATTTAAGCAACATAAATTCTCTTTAAAATGAAGTTCAGACATCAACATAAATGCACATGAGAGGTTTAATTAACAATGATGAACAGTGCAATCTGTCTGTCTTTGACTTTTCTCATTTTGTGGCCTATTAACCCTAGAACACTAACATACGGTGATTTTCACTCATGCGATTGTAGTCGTGTGATTTTCATCGGTGTTGCTGCTGTCAGAGTCGCATGAAGAATTAATGTGGTCAAAAACATGTTATATTCAGCGGGTCATTTTTCCCCTCTCAGAAATGTCTCTCAACTAAACGAGGACCTTTCTTAAAATTTGGCCTCAAGTTTCTTATTGACTCAAGGTGGAACTTGTTGAGAACAGTATTTGGGATACATTATTTCCCACAATCCCACTGATGTTTGAAGTCAGTTATTTACCATCTATGTGCCCTGTGATAGTAAGTGACCAGCGGATGTCACTGACTTGTCACTCTCTCATGATGGCAAAACAGCTCCAAATAAAATGACTCATGGCTTTACAGTGAGACACAATGAAGTCCTCAACTGAGCGAAAGTGGCTTTTCAGAGGATAAGAGCTTACATTAAAGCATTTCCCCTGGGGCTGTAAGAACAGAATTAGAACAGTCATAATGACCCCATGAGAAAAAAAAATCTATATCCGAGCTGAATGCAGCAAAATGTGGGCCACAGAAGATTGCTCAAACACATCAAAGAGAAAGTCAGACAATTCTCTGATTGTGGTGGCTTTTCTCCTGTTTTGTTGAGAATACGTCTTCAGCTTGCGTTGCTGTCTGTTCTTTTCAGCTGCTGACACACACAATACTTCCTTTCTAGTCTCACTGCTGTTTTATGTGTCAGCACCACGCCTTTCACAGTGATAAGGCTTCAGCCTTCCTGGTAATTCCACTTTAACATTTTGTAATGATTAACATCATGTCTACGAGAAGCCGAAGAAGGATATGCAGAATATATTGAAGAGGCTAAAGGACTGTGGGACTACAAGCACTGAAGACACGCTCAGGAGAAGCAGCAGTTCTCTAGAGGTCAGTTTGCTGAACAATAAGACTTAACAGACATGTGGCTAATAAATCAGGCTGCTAACATCAACCTTCACTCCAGTCTGCAGAAAAATGCCTAGCGTGCATTTATTGACAGCTAATCTGGTTTGATTGTTCTCTGTGTTACAGCGAAATGTGAAAGAGCTGATATGGGCTTCACAGCACAGCACATGCTCTGGCTTCTGTCTGCTTTTACTTTTACAACACAAGGTATGCAAAACTACTTTGAACGTTTTGCCGCAGTAAAGTTTTGAAATGCTTGAAATAGCTATCACAACTGCGTTGCAAGCATGTATGATATTATCTGAGCCATAAAGCTAAAAACTAAGTGTAAAAGGGTGAAATATTCAAATAAAGGTGTGACTGTGTTTCCCCCTCCAACTTTAAGACACAAACAAACGAAATAAGAAACTTTTGTATCCTTTAAGTCTATCTGTGTCTTTGTCTGCAGAGCTGGTGAGACTTAGGGTTAGCCCCAAGATCACTGCAGAGTGTGGCAAGCAAGTTACTCTGAACTGCAACACAACCTTGTTTCACCATGGACTATCCATCAAACTTATGCAGTGGTTCCAAGAGGAAACAATTTTATGTTTTGTGGACAGTAAAGGGAAAATTATCACCCACCACAGAGGATCTTTGAGTGACTTCTACTGTGAGTATGAAGATGGACGACTGTCACTAATCTTTAAAAGCATGCAGCCTCTGGAGAGTGGAAAAAACTACACATGCAAGCAGCGCTCCAACAAAGGAGCACTCAGTAAATCTACAAAAGTGGCGTTACAAGGTCAGAGTCCTACAGTTTATTCCTATTAAAGCAAACTCTAATATTACATGGCAATATCTGTAAAACTCTTGTACAGTACCAGTCAAAAGTCTGGACACACTCACCCATTCATATATCTATATCAGACCTACAAATAAAATGCATTTAAACACAACTGAAAACTTTTCTCATGGTTTTCTCTTCAGAGTGTTGTGGGATTGTTGAGGACAAATTAACAACCAGTGGACCTGCGTGCACCTTCAAGGGTGTCTACCCAGACGGAGATGTGCACTGGTTTCACGGCTCCCGCAACCTCTCTGATGGGTCTCTGACGCAGCACACTCATAAAAGTGTGGACAAACAAGGCTGGCTGACTATTCACAGTTACCTGGAGTGGAACAGTTCACACGGGCCCTACAACTGCTCCTTGAAGAGCACCATGTCTGATAGATACATTGCAAGTACTTTGGTTCAGAATCCTGAATTCCAGAAGAGTAGCAACCAGCACTCAAACAGCAACAGAGTCACAGCACAGGAAAGTATCAGGACGACTTTTTGTGTTTTAATCTTACTTGCAATCGTATTCACATAATTTCCACATCATGAAGTGTGACATGACATAGAGGGTGAAGCAATGATTAGCACTGATTAGGAACAACCAGGTACTGAGATTTATTCATCTTTTTTCAAAACCAGGACACTGGCACTCAGTTTAAGTGAGTCATCTTGCACAATCCAAAGGGTTATCCTTCCTTGTGTTCTTGGCTGATGTGAACAAGAAAATTACACACCACCGAGAGGTGATAAGAAGGCAGCCAGTAATCAAAACAGTAAAAAATGCTTTAGTTGTTTTGCTTCAGTAGAAGATAAGAGAGCAATGCACACTGGTTTCACTGCACTTTTTAAATTTTTTTCAGAAGACATACTTGCAGAGAAAAACTATTTTCATATAACTGCAAAGTGATTAAGAATTCTGTGCTGGTTCAGTTTAATCTACACAGCACTGTTGTCTATTTATAAGTTCTTTGTAAATGAAGGCCATAACAGGCTATTTGCTAAATTTATTTCAGAAACACATAGCTATCATACAGCAGGACCCTTTTTGACGATCAGTCAAGGAACAAATCTGCAATTTGTGGATGGATGCTGCCCTCTGGAGATATGTGCTACTAACAAGAAGAAACTGCTTTAGGAGCCCTTTAGGAGCAATATGCTAAGGGCTGTTTTGCCATATTTTGCACCTACTTAGTAAATACTGTATATCACAAGCAATTTAGGAACGAATCATAAATGCCAGGTCAGAGCTGAACTACAGAAAGGAGATCATCTTGCAGTGAAGCAATGATTAACACAGAAAACGGATTAGGTATTAAGATTCATGCTTCCCCCCCAAAACCAGGAGCAACAGTATTTTCTTTCAGCGCTTGGTTCAAGTGAAAGAAAACAATAACAGACTTCTGAGAAGTGAGAAAGGAGCTGAATGTATAAACTTCCTTTGTTGTTTTGTTCTGATAGTCAGAGATAAGGAGCGAGAATGTTTTAGTTTCATATCACTCAAAATAACAAATACAGACAAGTGGAAACTGCTGAAAATACACTTTAATATAAAAGCAAAACATCGAAGAAGTCCATCCGTCTTCTGGTTCAGTTTAATCTTGAGCTACAAGCCTTTGATGCGCAGATATTACTCATGCTCCTCATCTTTCAGCTTGCTTTTAAGTCTCTCACTACTCAAGCCCTTAACGCCAGAGGACAAACTCAGCTCCAGGGCAACCCTCTTCAGACAGGACATTTGAGAGGGTTTTCAAGTCAGAGTGACTCTCAGCTAATGGTGTCACTAAACTGGTGTCACATAGGAGCATGTTGAGCTTTTAGCAAGACGATGCTGAGGTTGAGATGCAGTGGGTAAACCAATTCAAGGTCACCTATGCCAGACCTCACAGATGCATCCAGTTACAGATCTGACACAGTGCGTGTGCACATACACACACACACACACACACACGTATACGCAGACACACAGTTATGTTCATTTCAGAGGATATTAAATTGACTTGCACCAGTGTTCTAAGCACAGCTGGAAGCAAAACTATTGCTTGCTTAACACAAACCTTTATCGTGACCCTAAAATAATTCGTCCTACAAAAATGTGATTTTAATGTTCATAACTGGTATGTTTTTTTTTTGTTTTTGTTTAATCCCCCCCATAATTGAGGAAACGTACAAACAGATTTATGTTATAGTCAAATGCACCGTTTCTGAAAACTTGCATGTTTGTGTTGTTTTAGTTTGTTGTGGATGGTCTCTCACATGTTTAATTTTGAAAAATGTTGTTAATGACACAAATTCACTGTTCTTACACACAAATAATTCTCTTGCAGCTTGGGTGATAATGATCTGATTTTAAATGAACTCTTTAATTCAGAATCCGAACATGTGATGCTCTACTGTTCGGTGTTATACAGTAGAAGTTTTAATAAAGTTTTTAATCCAGAAAAGCATGAGAAAAAAGCAGCAGAGCTCAGTTAAGCATTTGAGCTGTATTTCTATCAATGGAAAATTACCTCACTTAATTATCTTTCTCATTTTCCTTTTTTTCATGTTTGGGGTTTTCAGAAATTTTAGCTGATGTGAGTAAAAGATCTTGATTATTATTAACTGCTGCATTTTTTTCTTTAAATGACGGGAAACAAAAAAGATTTGTAAAAATAAATTATTTCTACGCAAGGTCGTAAAATAATCACGTTACAATGTGATCTGCTCTTTGGACTGTACATCATTAATAAATAGATGAACTTAAGTTTGCACGTGTCCTGCAGTTCTTCATCAAATTTTCTTTCTTCTGAGTTCCTTGGCACTTATAAGTTTAACTGTGGGTTGTATATGGAGATGTTTAAATTGCCTCAAAAATGCTGTTTACCTGGAAATGCTGTTACAGCATTTAATGTTATTCAACCATGCAATATGACACCACAGTGGAGAACAGCTGAGAAAAACTTCTGCTGCTAAAAAGAAATTAAAGACAACACAGTGACTTGAGGGTGCCTCCAAAAGCAAGTCTGTCCCCTCCCACTTTAAAATGCCCAAGATTTGCAGCAAAAATGAGCATGCTATAGTTCATTATGCCTTTCATTATAAGTTTTATAAAAGTCAGTTGTCATACATTTATTAAGGCTTAAAGTCTCCATTATTATGAGGGCCTGGATGCAGACACAATAACTAGTAAAACCTTACTATGTTTACTGTATGGTAAACAGCACTCCATTAGTGCAGTCACGCACACTTTCATTATGACACTCAATACATTGCCTCTCTGAAAAGCAAAGAAAGAAATCAAAGCAGACCAGCTCATTGAATTCAAAGAAACATGCCACAACTTTGATCTTTGAGGGGGGAAAACCCTCCTGTAGCCAGACAGACAAAGAGAGCTCTGTTAAGCCTTGAGCTTTTTGTAGTAATGACTTCATGAGCTTCTTCAGCAGTAAAATTTATTGGAGTATTGGAGATAAAATCTTCATCCTTCCCCTAACTCTAATGGATGCATAATCAATTACATATGCCTTATTGTCAATGTAGCCAGAGAATATCTGGTCCAACACTTCCCGTTTAATCCGCTGGTCACCATCTTGTAATGCAGATAAATGTAACAAAAGCTAATAGTTTTTAGATAATGGACAATGGTTTTGAGATTGCAGAAATGAAATGAATCTCCACATGGACCATTTTACTGCATACAAATAAAGCTTGCTCGAGCATGGTCAAGAGACTAACTGGACTACAAATGGCCACAAACTCTTCTGCTCTTTTACACTCCTGATTATATCAATGTCCTTAACTTGTGTCCTCCCTCTCGGCGCATAAGAACAGAGTGTGTGTTCTTCTTTTTGGATTATTTTCCCTAGTTCAGTTTCTTGGAGTGTTGTTGCATTTTGCCAGAGAACTCAAGATTAAAGTCCCCTTTAAGATAATGCATTGGGTTCTCCATTTGGGTCCACGGTCTTCCTGCCAGAATAGTACTAGAACAAAAATCATTTCAAATCTAAAATCACAAAACACCAAACTCTGGGTCAAAGACCCATAGACCGTGACAAAAAGCTGCATATTTCTGATCTTTGGTTTACAGTCACACCAGCCTGTGGAGTGCTTATTGACAACACCGACACTCTTCGCATCCCAACCAGTTGAGGTAGACAGCAGTCCCCCCGATCCCGAGGTTTCTATTTTCAAGAGGGTGTTTTTCTGCAGTGGCCAAGTGCTTGTTCATTGGCAATTATGCTTAAGCATATAAGTCCTGGGCTGTTTTAAGTTATTAGTGTCAAGATTATTATAGTTAACAAAAACTAAACTAAGAACAGAAACCAGATATGGAAAAAAAAATACATTTTAGTTACCTAAAAAAATAAATAAATAAAGTTTTGAAAAATAAAGAAGACGACTAACTAAAATGATTTTGTGAATTTGAAAAACCAACCAAATAAAATAGAGGACATATTGGATGCAAGATGGCGCCACGCACAGACACCAGCAGCTCACGGCTCTTCCTTTTCTCCAATCTCAATGTACATCCTGTATAATGACAATAAAGGCATTCTATTCTATATCCTAAATTTGAGTATTTGGCACTTATGGCAACATTTTATGGACTTGTTTATTGAGACTTTGAATTCCTACAATACTGTGAGTCTGCTTTTAAACTGCTCCCAAAAAGTTCTGTGCTTTCACTGTAATATCTGCACTGCTATCCCGAGATCTTGCCTCTGCCATATGCCCTAAATACAGATAATGTTCAAAAACACCAAGACTGAAACTAATAAAAAAAATAAATAAATAAAAATAAACATTTTCAAACAATAAAAAACTAAACTGGAAACTCTGGAAACCAACTGCAAGAAAACTGAATTAAAACAAAAAGTCAAAGTGAAAAAAAATTACCAAATGCAAAACTATAACAACTGTATAATACTGTAATAACAAACGCCATTATTTCAATGTACCTTTCACTTGTAACCACAAGGTGGCGCGGCTTACAAGCAAACAGTCAGAATGAATCCAAACTATTTTCAAACTGATGCTTATCTAAAGGGTTCAGAAGCTCCAAGCTGGTCCACTGTCCATGTAAATCCACACAAATATTGTACTACTATGGGTAACGTGAATTTTGTTACAATAAAACAGTAAAACAGACTTCTGAAAATTTTGAATAAAAATATCAAATATATTATCACTCAGATTTTAACTTTGGTTGAGGCATACATATGTCTTTCGGCAGAAGGAAGGTTTTTCCTGTTAAAAAGCTGGCACTGCAGAACTCTCTGGGCACTGGGTTTCTCTTCATAAAATTTGTAGGGTCCTGACCTAAATAAATACCCTGAGATGACTTACGTTGTGCAATCTTTTCACTTTTTTTGGTAAAGATTTCTTGTTACACTTGCAAATTTATGAGTCACATTGATCTCAGTGACAAACCAGATTTCTCTGTTATCTCAGAAAACCTCGTCCCTTTTTATAAGTGTCTTGTTGCATCATTTTTCAATGTTGAAAGTTGGCTTCTCCTGTGAGCACATAATCTGGGCAAAGTACACAGTGGGGGTGTTTTGTCTGTTCACTTGGATGCGTTAGTGAGTGTATACAGAGGTTTCAGGTTATGTTCCCTTGGAAACAGAGAGTTGTCTTATGGTGTGCCTTGGCTTCAACCATGTGTGTCTCTGTGTCTGTGAGTGTGTGTCTGACCAATTATCCCAGGAAGCAGCAGTAATCTTTTCTCAGGGAGGTTTACATTATCACCTTGACAGCCAGGTGGTCATTGGTCAAGAAAATTGCTACAGCTCCATACCATACACAAGACCAGAAGGAGGGGCAAGGGGGACAGATCAAATGAGACAAGATAAGAAGCTGACTGGCCAACAAACTGTGAGACAGGATGGATAGATGAGACAGGGAGGGAGAAAGGACAGGGGCAGGGGAATGGAAAGGGGAGATAAAAGCCAGATTATGTCAACAAACAGCTGAGATTTATGCGAGGCACTGATAGCCCGTTACCTAACATTACGGCAAATGGGAGTTGGCTTTGGATTAATTGGCCAAAGAGCTGATAGGGCAGAGTTTACGCAGCCTTCTGTGTTTTTGTATTCATGACTGCTCAAAGGATTTTGTTCAAAAGCAAAAACAGAGACGAGTTTTACGTATTTTACAAATCTAGAAAAAACATCAATATTTGTTCACAACCCCAGTCTCTGTATGTTTCTATGAGGTCAGAACAGCAATGTATTCACTTAAAAGCACGATGGAGGTAATATGATTTTCCTTTTTTTTATGTAGCCTATATGCAGTTCAAATAAATTTTATTCATGTGGTGCCAATTCATGACAAAATTCACCTCGAGGTGCTTTATTTTGTAAGGTAAAAACCCTACAATACTAAAAAGACATCGCAACAATCACACAAACTCCCTATGGGCAAACACTTGGTGACAGTAGGAAGGAAAAAACTGCCTTTTAAGAGGAAGAAACCTCCAGCAGGGTAGGCTAAAGGCTGGCCAGCCTTTAGTATTTTTTTTTAGAGTGCACCATTAAAGCTCTTTAATACGTTTATTATTTTGAGTTTCTTGTGTTCTGCATTTGGGTGTATCATCTGGCTTCGTGGATGAAAACGTATGCAGCGTTTTCTAATAACATTACCCAAGGGAAGCATGTATACTGTAAAATGCATCGGTCCCAACACAGAACCCAGTGGAACTCCATGACTGACTTTTGTGTGCAAGCATGATTCTCCATTTACATACATAAATTGGAATCTATCAAACCACCTGCAGCACAGTTCCTTTAATACTGACAATGTATTATAATTTCTGTAGTAAAATGTGGTCATGGGTATTGAATACTGCATTGAGGTGTAGCAGGACAAATACAGAGATGAGTTCATTGTCATAGGCCATGAGAAGATTATTCATAACCTTCACCAGTGCTGTATCTGTACTATGATGCACTCTAAATCCTGACTGAAACTCTTCAAACTAACCATTCTTTTGCAAATAATCAGTTAACAGTTAGATGACTCTTTCAAGATTTTTGAAATAAATGGAAGGTTAGAAATCAGTCTATAATTATAATATATAACGTAACAATAATGTAACAAAGTCAGATGGTCAAATTAAATGTAAACATGGCAAACATTTTGAGTAAAAATAATAATACTGTGATCCAAAAGCTTGTTCTTCACATTGCACTGGGCATTTTTCCTACTTTCTCAGTGAGCTGATGTCAGTGTGTCACAAATTTATTTCTTTCCCCAGTAACTACACATACATCATAACAAAATCTGCTTAAAAGGGGCATAAACATTGGAATAGCCTAGCATGACTGTTGCAACTGAATACTATCAAATGTCAATAAAAATCTGCAAATTACTGAGATTAAATAAACTAATCTCAGCTTCTGAGGCAATATAACCGAGGATCTAATATCAGCTGTTTCAGGCGGATTATCTTTAGCTGTAAGTTATACAAACCTAGGATGAACATATAAACCTCTAAAATAGCACAAGTCTGTCATTTCTATTTATTTCAGCTCATTAACCAACTGTACACCTGCTCCATGGTCAGAGAGTATACTCAGCTCTGATGTTTGATTACCAGCATGTTATGGCTATATTGATATTTGCTAAAGAAATCAGATTTTTTCAAGTGTTCTAATTTATATCACATCTCTCTGTGTTTTGACTTTAATCTGACTTTTTTTTTTTATTATTATTGTTTTAGTTTGGTTGGGCAGAACAAATGGAGGAAGTGTTGTTGCCTAAAAAGCAGAAGAATCAGGTAGTAGGAGAAGTTAACTTTCAGACATAGCAAGACAACTGAACATAAAGGCCACAGTCAATAATCAGTATTACCTTTATGCATTTATGTCACTGAAGCATTAATAAAACCTCATCACCTCATTAGAGTGTAGTTGAATGAAAGTGAGCTACTTACTGCATTAGTAATGAGAAAAATTCTCTCCAAAATTTTGGGCAGTAATAAAACATACAAAGCAACAGAAGATGGGAATCCTGTGTACTCAGGTATTACCTGAGTAAATACACTTAGCTCTTTCCATTTACTAAAAGTGGAAATATGATTTTACAACTTAACTCATTGAAACTGCTATTTTAGGTCACAGCTACACATAGAGGAGGGGTGACTCAAACACTAAAAGTGTGTGTACTATCTATAAATATCCCAGGTGATAGCACAGGAGGTGTAATTAAACACTTCATCCCTCTGCCACACTGTGGTTATTAAATGACAGATCAGGTCCATGACTCAGGCATTTCTGTTCTTGCCACCACTGACTCATTTTTAACACAGTTGCGTTATTCTTCTCTGTGTTATCAAAAGGTTGGTAGAGGGCAGACTAATCCATTTTTAACCACTCAGTGTGGATGCAGACTCCTGACACACTTTGTACAACAGCTGTTGCTTTAGAGAGATCAATACATGAATGACTCGGTGGTAAAGCTGAGCTGCGCCTCAGCTGCTTTCACCTCCGGCACGGGGTGTATTGAACTGTTAAGGTTACAGATGATAATTAGAAGAGTTGAATGGTATGAAAACAAAACATCAATGTATGTTCTTAAGCTATGTGCCAGAGCGGTTTCCCCAGGTATTCACAGGAACAAAGACCGTAAAGAACAAAGATTGAAGTTCTTCATCTGAAGGCACACTGCCTGTAGGAAGCCTCCAACGATCAGAATGTCAAATCTTCTGAGCGCCATAATAAGACACCAAATATTACAGCAATAACTGGGCAGCAGAATGCTTGAACACACGCTGTGTTCAAGTCTAACATCAATGTGTAGTGAAAAACAAAGAAATATGGGCTGAAAGCATTCTTCTTCTTTTTTCGTTAGACTAAGCCTTAAAGTTGATAAAACATGTCCTCATTTGACCTTTCCCCTCCATCTGCATCATGTTTGATGTCCCCTCCTATTTAAGGACAATCAAGGTTGGCATATGGCCAGTAAATCACATGATAGCCAATGCCCACATGGGACAGTGCAGGTTCATGTTGATGTTCCCTCCAGCAAGCTGACTGGAAAACAATATGTTGAAAAAAATAAGTGATCCATGGCTCCACAAGTATCAGAGACTCTAAGGCGTTTGTGTTTTTCTATATTCATTTAATAGTCAGCCTTTTTTTTTTCTCCCTCAAAAGGACACTCAAATGGGCTGGTGCATTCATGCAGCTCACAGACGGCAGCCAGTCATGTTTGCTTAGGTGTGTGTACTAAGGGTAGAATTTCATTTAACTGCATGCACTTGGGGATACCACACACCACTGTAATTTTCATCTGCCAGATATATATAGTGATGTGCAAAAGTCTTGAGCCACCCCTCATTTCTTTATATTTTGCTTCCACAGAGATAGACTTTTTTTTTCTTTTTTTTTTCTCTTTGAGTTTTTCCTTTCTCTCTTTTTCCCTTTACCCCTTGGGTACATTGATGACAGTACAGTAACCGTATTAAGCTGATATCTATGTAGTTCTATAGGAATGAAGATATACATACAAACATGTATTTATTTACATATATCTCCATCTTACAGCTTAAACAAAAGTACAGGAATACTCATTTCACTTTCCAAACTGTTCAATTCACCTTTCAGCTCAAGCATCAGGATGACTAAACAAAAAAAGAACAACAACAACAAATACTGCTTCTGTCAATTCTTAGATTCCTGTTTTTTTTTTTTTAACTCCTTCCCTTCCTCCTCTGTCTTTAAATTGTAGCATCATCTCTGCTTTGGTAAAGTTGTTGTCTCTGTTGACTTTATTCCATATTTTAAGCGTTAGTCTTATCCACAGATTATTTATGTCATTCAGGTGGCACAGAACCAGACTTTCTTGTAATTTTTTAAAAGTGATCATTTTCTTTGGGCATTGACTGTTTTTCACTCATATTCAGTCCAGTCCTTGTGCCTGATCATTTTTAGAGGAATGCTTTTTTTTTCTCTTTCGGGCCTTGTTAAAGAATAAAGGTGGTCATAGCAAATATTAAGTTCCAAGGTCATGTACAAACTCTTTTTGCCTTACTTACCGTCTGTTTGAACATTTTAATAAATCCCTGGGTCACTCAAGACCTTTGCACAGTACTGTACTTTTCTGTCAGGATAAACTCAAATGCAGGACTCTAAAGCAAAGTTTAACAAGTTTATTTGTAGGCACAATAAGGTAACAACAGTTCAGGTGAAGGTTTCTAATAGTGAAGTCCAGGTCCCAAACAGACATGCAATTTCCATTGTTCCTTTTCACTCACGTCAGGTTCTTGTGATCTGTCCAACATCCGGCAAAAGGATGCTCAGCTTCCTCCAGTTACTGTCTCAACTCTTCAAGGGCCAGTTTGATAGCGAGAAGTTGCTGGTCTCAGACATAATTCATTTTCTATGGGAGAGAGGTGACAAGAGAAGAAGGCACATGGATGCATTTTACCTTCTTTCTTCTGCGAGAGCACTGTTCCAAATCTGGAGTCAGAGGCATCCACCTCCACTATAAACTGTTTAGAGGTATCTGGTTGAATGAGGACCAGAGCAGAGGCAAAACATTCTTTGAAGGCATCAAAGGCTTCTTGAGTGATGAAGTTCCACTGAAAGTTAACTTTAGGAGAAGTCAGATTAGTCAGAGCTCATGCAATCTTGCTGAAGTCCCGATAAAAAGAACGATAGAAATGTTCAATACCTAGGAAGCGTTGAAGCTGCTTTTGGTTAGGGGGAATAGCCCAGTCCCCAACTGCTTGAATTTTAGCTTGGGTCTGTCTTGACTTCCCCTTTTTCAGTAATGAAACCAAGTAGTGACACAGATTCAACATGGAACTCACACTTTCCACCCTTGGTGTAAACTTGCTCTCCTCGAGGTGTTGAAGCACTTGCCAAGATGTCACTGAGATACTGTAAACAAAGACAAAATGGTTGAGTAGATTACAGAGGACATGATTGATGAGAGCCTGTAAAACAGCTGGCGAGTTGGTAAGTCCGAATGGCATCACAAGATACTCAAAATGTCCCAAGTGAGTGCTGCTGTCTTCCATATGTCCCCATCCTTTAACCAAATCAAACAGTAGGCATTCCAACTACAAGGGAGTCAGTGGTGTTCCTTTCCATGGCCTCTCACTAAGGTTTAGTTGAACTAGTCGGCTAGTCTGCAGAGGGGGGGCCAGGAACCAAATCTATGGAAAAGTCATAAAGACAGA
The DNA here is from genome assembly GCA_024447675.2 of Pterophyllum scalare. Lineage (NCBI taxonomy): Eukaryota > Metazoa > Chordata > Actinopteri > Cichliformes > Cichlidae > Pterophyllum > Pterophyllum scalare. Next base: position 4,557 of record JAMQGT020011330.1, on the reverse strand, counting down.
GGTGGGAGAGAGAGCTAAATCTTGTCTGAAAACTTTGGCCAGGTCATGATATACTTCAGGAACAGATGACAGATCTGGTGGTTTGGATTGAGTTGAGTGCCAGTATCCTTTGGAGGTGAGGCAGGAAGCACAAAAGATGACGAGGATGCAACAATGAACTAAAGAACACTGAGGCACTGAATAAACACACACCAGGCAATCAGGGAGAGAGAAACAGCTGGGGAGAACGAGGCACACATGGACAGAATTACACAAACAAGACACAGGAAGCAAAACCAACAAAGCACACGGGACAAGAAACTGCCAAAATAAAACATGAAGTAACTAAACATGACATAGACTTGACAAATGCGGAGGCTGGCACACAGAGGGATTAAAATTAAACCTACTACAACACAGGCTGATATAACATAGGGAAGCAACTAAATGGGGAAGACCCAGACACCTGAAACACAAACATGGGGAGGACAAAAACAAGTGTAACCAGAATGAAATACAAATAACTATAACAACTCTAACCAATGGGAGACTACAAAACTACAAATGAGAATCTAAATTTCTTTGAGATAAATAGAAAAATTGCTAGTCACAGGAAATATTCTATTTGTAAGAGTTTTACCATCAAAAGAAAGGAAAAAAGAAGCTGCTCTGTCTTTTAAGAACAGTGTTGAGATGGTATCTAGCTGATTCTGAACCAAATTTCTCCATTTGGGTATACATATGACTTAAAATGTGTCCTCTCTGTGAGTTCAGCATCTCATCTTTGAAACATGCAGTTAATTCAACCATTAGAGAGATAAAGAATATATATTTTAAAATTTTCCTTCTTTGTAATTGAATATATAAAACCAAGTTAACAAATATTCAGCATTCACTGATCCCTGATCTGGTTTGCAGTGGGGGGAGTTTAAGAGAGCACACATGAGTAGACTTAAATCAAGTCCCTTTGGATCAATAAAACTTCAAGTAGCCTACTTGTTATGATCTGTGGAGGGCAGCGGGAACCTGCCAGGCCTTGGCTGAATGTGTCAAAATCCATCTCTGTCTATTCTCCATGTACACCACACCAATCAGCTACAACATTAAAACCACTACAAGGTGAATAACATTAATAACATGTTTCATTACCCCCCCCGGTATGCCTGCCTAGATGGCTTTATAAAAATAACCTTGCCGTTCTCATTTGCTCTGAGTGCTTTATACTTGGACTTTCCAAGATCAACAGATTAGATTGACATTATGAAAAAAATAAAAAGTTCTTCACCAGGAGCCCGTTTTCAAAAAGTATCATTTTTCACTCCATTCTTTTGTAAATGAGAGGCCGAAATGCACCAAAACTTTGCCGTTTTTATCTGAAAACATTCTCGTGTAAATGGGGCCTAATAGTGGGTCAACAACCACCTCCAAAGGGGACAGCCCCCACTAGGGTTTAAATACCTGGGACTCTCATCTTTTGGTTTTAGAACTACCTCTCTGCCTCTCTCCTATTATTTCTTCTGTTTTCTCCCTTTTTTCCCTTTCTCTCTCTATCTCTCATCTTCTTACCCCTTCCTTCATGCCTGTCAGACCTGGCATGAATAAATAAAATAAAAATAAAAATACAAACATTAACATTAACAAACTGCCAGACATGAAGAAGCTTCTTGGATGAGAAGTGAAACGTTTTCACAAAGTTAAACAAGTCCAGTCATCTTTTTCAAGCTCTTGAGATCATCTAAAGGTGTGTTATACTGTAAGGCAAAGACTCTACAGTTTTCCATCTCCTCAGGTTTCAAAAGTAGCTTTCCCAGTTTACTCTTTTTCACCATAAGTGATGAAGAACTTTCTTCAAAATATCAATCTAATCTGTTGATCTTGGAAACGGAGACCGCAGCTTTTCAAAAACGCTCCACTCTGGAGCCCGTTTTCACTCGGTTCTTGTGTAAACGGGAGGCCGGAACGCATCAAAAATTTGCAGTTTTCATCTGAAATCATTGTTGTGTAAACGGGGCCTTAATCATGTGCGTCATCACAAAAGGCACAAAAAAAGGCACGAGTTATTACCACCAGGGGTTTTGGTTGAAACTTCTGTGAGACCTTACCCCACCTGAAGAAAATCACCTGTTGAGGTCACTTGAAGTAAGGTGTGGATGGGGGCTGAAGTGCCCAGGAAGGGATCTCAAGACTGCATTGTATGAGTCTGACAGTTGGTGTCATAAGCCACCACCTCTGGTCAATCATGCTTGTTCACAGTGCACATAAATGGCCTCTTCTATCTGTCTGTGCTAATCCAAAATGTGACCACTGGCATCCTCGAATGTGTGTCCTTTATCCTTTAGGTGCGGAAGTACAGCTGAGCCTCGTCCTGTCGAGGTGGCTCTTCTATATTTTGCCATGCATTTGTGGAGTGGCTGTTTTAGTTTCTCCAATTTATCCTTGGGATGAACCAGTTTTTGTCTTAGGGTGTGGCTGGGTCTGAAGCACACTCGGATGTTACGCTTGGAGAAAATTCTCCTGAGTTTGTCTGACAAACCTGCCACACAGGGGATGACAATGTTGTTCTGTTTGCCATTCTTTTTCTCCCTAGTTATTTTCTGACTTTATTTCTTGTGCATCCTTGTTGATTTGACCTGAAGTCACCTTGAGGTGACTGTTGTTGTGATTTGATGCAATGTCAATAAACCTGAACAGAGGTAGGTTACTCTCCAATGTTGGGCCATGTTCCTAAGACGACAGAGCCAATTTAAAGGCTCTTCTAAAAAGATGGCATTTGTCACAGCAGATTATTTAAAAAACAACTTTGATAGAACTATTTTCACTTCCCATATGTTGGAAGATGACTCATACTGGGTGCACAAATTGAGATGGGAAGTCCAACACAGGCAATGTGGCTTTGCACTGTCCAATTTTATACATTTTCATTTAATTCCTGCAAATTAAATGGCTGACCCAAAAATTAAATACCATAGCAAGATGATTTTGCTATGGTAAAATCAGATACTGTCTGATTTTTGTGGGATTACCATATGTAATGGAGTGATTCTTATTATAGTGTTGTCGCCCGGAAATTCCATTAATACCATGTTTAGGCTAAAAGTTCAGGAGACTGAAAGATCCCAACAAACTGCTGCAAAAATCTAAGCATAGCGACAAAGCATAATCTGGGAGCATACGTTCCAACAGTAAGATTTTCTGACTATTTTTCAACTGCCTTCTAGAAAGCCAGAAAAACATGCTAATTAAATAATTAAACACGCTCACCAAAGCCTTTTCTGGTCCCTGTGAAAGCACACACACACACACACACACACACACATTTGTTCTTGTCTTCTGGACAGGTGGGATTGTGTCTTTATTGACATTGCTTTAGCAGGAGAGAATATGCACCTATAAAGTCTTTTCAGGGTCAGCAAACAGTCTGATTTCATTAATATATCCCACTTATGGACAAATATTTGCAATGGCCTGTGGTAATACACACACACACACACACAATGCAAATGTACACCTGTAGATACGTCTCTTTTGGTTTCATGTGCCAAATTTGCCAAAGGGGTAACTTTGCACTGCATCATCAGGCCCAGCGAATTCTTCAGATATAAGTGGGTGTGACACAAAATATGTCCACCCAATGCTGTTTTTTTAACAGAAGTCTCCTCGTGTAACTAAATAGGTCATTGAGCAGAGTGATGCATTTGGATCACAGTCACATCTTGTGATAGTTCATTAGTCACAGCTTCACTTCCAACCCCCAGACACATGCAGCATCTCTCTCTGGCCAAAATGTATTCCTTTGATTCACACCAAAACATAGTTTAAATACAGTATTTATCTATTTTTTTCTTGTGGCAATATTGTATAGAACTGCAGTCTGAAAATACCACCTGCATTTCACTGAAACGCGAAGTGAGGGTGAAAAAAAAACATGAATTATGAATTAATTGGTCAGTCTGTGGTCAGATTTTATTATAATTATGATAGAAATCTTTCAGGGAGGTTGTTAACTCAAGCCGGACAAGGACTAAGGTGACCCAGATGTCAGAAACAGAGGCGTTTACTGGAGCTCAATATTAAAGAGAATGGTGATGTGCTAACAGTGCAGCATGTGTCATCCCAGTTCTGACCTTATCCCATCTAACAGATTGGATAAGGTCAAAATGACCAAACAAGGCTATTTTTCATCTTTGTGGCTTTCTTTGTGGCAGACAATCAATTATTGCCTATTCCTGTGTGGGGGTTTATGATACACCAGCACTCTTGAAAAAGAAAAAAAAAAAACTCAAACTGAAAAAACTAATAAAACTCATGAAAAGTGATGTCTGGATATTATGTTAATAATACACAGATTAAATTCAGTTTGATTCAATTCATTAGTCCAACAAAACAGTCCAACAGATTAGTACAACACAATTGGTAGCGGTCTTAAATGTGCACACATGTATAATAGACATAAATACAATATCATACAATAGGCTACAATACACTATAATGCGACACAAAAGAGGAGCATCTGCAGCATATACTCTGTAGTGCAACAGTGCAAAATGATAATACTGTAAACAACGGCACTGCTGTTCT
>JAMQGT020011329.1:0-17568 GCA_024447675.2 Pterophyllum scalare | reverse complement strand
GCTTAGCTTTCTCACCTTCATGTATCTACAAACACAAGTAAACATAATATAGACAGGTGCCAGACACAGGCTTGGCCACCATTCAGAATCCACTCATCATGTTAAACAGCAGAGTCCATAGGCTTGACTCTTTGTGACCTTTGAGGTAGAAAAAGGGGCCATAGGCGCGAATTGGCAGCCACGCTTCTGTCAGACTGCCCCAGGGCAGCTGTGGCTACATTAGTAGCTTACCACCACCAAGTATGATTGAGGTGTGAATGAATAGTGCACAGAATTGTAAAGCGCTTTGAGTACCGTGAAAAGCGCTATATAAGTCTAAGGCATTATTAAAAGTAGAAACATAATCTAATAACTAAGCTTAGCCTAGTGAATATTTGTGCCATGTTTTGCCTGTCCAAGGCTGTTTCTTCTGAGTGGTGGGTGTGTCCACATATGGTACTGGAATGGTGGCTTTGTCATGGGCCATGCCAACATTTTATCAAAGTTAAAAGCAACATATGATTGAATTGGGACCACTTTGGAGACCAGTCTTGGAGACAGTAGAGTAGCACTGTCCAATAAGACCACTGTCAAGGTTTATGAACGTAAGCAGAGTGTTTAGATACAGTTAGGGCCACACATTTTTGGGCAGTGGCGCACTTTTTGTTGTCTATAGCCTCTGCATACCACCACAGTGGATTCTAAAAATCAAACAGTCAAGATGTGATCAAAGCACAGACTTTCTGCTTTAATGAAAAAAAATATGTTTAATTATTAAGGAATTAAAAGTATTTTTTATGCATAGTCCTCCATCCAAAGGCTCAAAAGTAATTGGACTACTGTTTGACAAGCAGTTTCATAGCCAGGTGTTCCCTCATTATTTCATGACAGATTAAGCAGATAACAGATCTGGGAGTTGATTCCAAGTGTTGATCTTGCATTCGTTAGCTGTTCGCTGGAATGCTCAATGTGAGGTCCAAAATGTTGATGCAAGTGACAGAAGCCATCATTAGGCTGAGAAACCTAAAAAAGCTTTCAAGGAGAGCAAAAACTTACTTCTTAAAAAGAAGGGATGCACTGGCCAGCAAAATAACAGCAGAAGGCCACAGAAGACAACTAAAGTGGATGATTGCAGAATTATTAAGAAAAACTTTTTCACAATATCTAACCAAGTCAAGAACACTCTTGAGGAGATAGGAGAATTATTGTGAAAGTCTACAAACAAGAGAAACCTTCAGCAATGGAAATATAGAGGGTTTATAAAAAGGTGCAAACCAGTGGTTACACAGAAAAACAAAAAAATCCGGATTAGACTTTGCCAGAAAACATTTAAAAGAGTCTGCACAGTTCTGGAAAAAAAAAATCTTTGGATGCATGAAACCAAGATCTAACTTATACCAGAATGATGAGAAGTGAAAAGTATGGGGAAGGACAGAAAACAGCTCATGATCCAAAGAATACTACATTATATGTCATGCATGGTGGAGGCAATGTTATGTCATGGGCATGTATGGCTGGCAGTGGAACCAGGCCACTAGTGTTTCTATTGATGATGCGACTGCTGACAGAGGTAGCAGGATGAATGCTTAAGTGTACAGGCGCTGTCACTGTCAAAATAGTTATGGACCTGACTGAGGTTTCTAAAACTGTATTGCTTTAGGATCCCCCTGTCATTTGTCTACTCGGCACTTTAATATCATTTTTGTCACAGTGATCCTTGACATTCATTGCATCTTCAGCTGGAGATCAGTGTGTTTGAAGAGCCGGGGCTCAGGCGGCTCCGGTCCCAGCAGCACCATGTCATCAAGCAGCAGTGCTCGGTGACTGGAGGGGCAGCACCCAGGCTTATGGATACCACCACAGGGGCAGCAGGCACAGCTTACCGCACCTCCTCCGCATGCTGAAACATGAGAGCACCAGGTTCTAGGATAGGTGGAGAGGAGAAAGGCGAGGAGGTGATTCGCAGCATTCATACTCTCTCTGCTGGGGCCTACAATGCATCACCTCCAGAAGAGCTGGCTTAAAAACACACCCTAGATACAAAACAGAATAAACACAGAGTCCATACAGAACCCACACATGCTGCAAGCATTAGACACATAACAGCATCCAGAGTTTCTGTCGAAGAAATATCCTACACTCTTCAAGAGCTATCCAAACTAAAATAATCATATATTGTTTTTGCTCTAATTTTTTCCATTTACCTTTGCTTTCATTCCATCACATCTGTTTTCCCTTCATTAGACTAAATTTCAATGCTCAATTTTTTTCGATGAGAGGCCACTGTACAGTCTTTGCCTGTTCATGCATTGGCATTGCAGTCTTAGGTTTGTGCAACATCTGTGAAATCTGAAAGGAAAGAAGACGGCCACCCTACCGGGAGACTTGTAGCTGTCCGTTCTTGCTAAATGACTGCATTCATCTTAGGTGGTTTAGGTCAAGCTGCTTTGAATCCTGGCAAATTGAGCCAGCTGTGGGAATGCTTGGTTCTCTGCTCTGCTCACATACACTTGGCTTCAATATCAAAAGGCTAAAAGAGAGCACCTTGAATTATTTATTCATCTCATTCACAGCAGTGAATACAAGTGATCCACATCACAGCTGTAGGTCATGCTCCAACACACTGTTTCTCACTCTCTTTCTCTCTCCTTCCTGCATATTCACATACTTACGCATAGAAATGCACACAGCCATGTCAAAGTACTGCCCTGAAAAAGATACATATTAGCAAGGGGACATGCACACATGCTTCTACAGAAACACACACCTGTAGCTTGTGGCCACGTGTACCTGGACACAAAGAGATTCTGGTAGACTTGGAGTTGGAGTCAACCTGCGTCTCAGCTCATTGGGAAAACAAGCAAACCCAGGCCCTTCAAGGCTCTGGAGCCTCCCTGTTCCCCCTATGTGTCTGTGCCATCCGATCCAGCTTAGCAGAGATCATTAAGAAAATATTAAACATCAAGGATCAGTACCTTCAATAAGACACGGACTCAGTCTGACTTGTTTGATTCAGAAGAAGCCGAAAGACAGTGGGTTCTTATCTCTACACCTGCTGCATGCATGAAACAGTGTGGGTGTTATTGGCAGATGCATGTTTATATGTATTTATGAGTATAGGTGTGTGCAACAGAGTCAGCCCACACGAAGTTCAGTAACTAAACCTACACAAAAGCAACAATTAAAAAATGTCTCTGTTTACTTTAAGTAGCATTTACCACAATATGTTGATGCAGATTAAAAAATTTGGTAAGATAAACAGTAAGTTTAACACAAAAATAACATAACATGGGTTAGATTTAAAAACTAATGTCCATCTAATATTTCCTATTCACACTGCTGCACTATGCTATAGGTAACTTAAAAAATCCTCAGCACACACACACACACACACACACACACACACACACACTCACACTAAGGTGCATAAAAACCTCTCTCATCGGGGAAATGAAACAGCCTGTATGACTAATACGTACGTGCGTGGAGGCTGTTAAGATTAAAGATGATGTAGAGCACATGCTGATTACCAGTAGACATCAACAACAATGCCCACACATCTTCCAACAAAAGACAAGACCTTTCGAAAGCTTTTTCACTGTTTCCTTTTCTGCATTATTTTCATTTCTTGCTGCCACAATGTTGGTCTTCACTTTTACCATTTTCAGTGGTTTCCCCTCTAAACACAGTCTCTTAATAAACCACAAGAGTGTAGGTCTTTGCTTGTTCTTTAACAAAGTGGGCTGGGAGCAAACCCCTCTGCAGAGAGCCCTTGCATGCAAATAGCCTTATGCACCTAGAGTCATGTCAAGTTAAAGTTAAACTACTCCCTGGACAGTGAGTGCAGAAGGGATTACATGTTTGCTCCATTCCAGTCTGTAGTTTGATTTCAACATAACATTTTATTAACTAGTTGAATGAGGTGAACTTATCCAGGCATTTTACCACAGCAGTTGAGTTCAGTTGTGCTTGTGTTACGCCTCCTGTGCTTCTTGATGCCTTCATGTTTCTTCCCAGTGGAATGGATATCCCGCCTGGGGCTGATGGACCGACCAACTTAAAAATGACTCAGCACTGCCAATAACCAGATAAAGGAGCTTGTTAGACAATGTATAAAGAAAAAAAAAAAAAACAGTGTAAATGAACTGTACAGGAGATGAACTGTAACTGTACATGTTTGTCATTGTTTATCCACACAGTTTGTGAACTGTAAAGAAGTTGATAGAGATTGCCATGAACCTGTTTAATTCCCCCCCAAAAAATCACTAATGCCCGGTATTGATACAAGTTTTCACCATCAGTCTAAATCCGGGCATCTAGTGGCAACGCACCTACAAAAGCAAATTGTCTGTACAGCATAAGTTGCTGTATAGTATCATATGTAACAAGTGTTCACAATGTAGCTTATGATATTGTTGGTAATTATAGCAATGTCTTCACTTTGTGTAGCAGGTACAAAGAAAAAGTGGTGTTAATGATCCTCAGGGGAAAGTCTTAATTGTGCAAAGCTCATAGGCGAAGCTTCTTGGAGAATTCACATTTGCTGGGAGCTTTGGTGAGAATATTGTTGGTGTGTGGGATTGCTACTGATTGGTGTAATGAATTTTTTCAGGTGGGGGAGGGGGTGGGGGGCACAAATTGATTGATTCTGTTCACAGAAAGGTAGCCTGACCAAGTTTCCATTCACATGAAAAAGAAAGTACACCCTCTTTCATTTCTAAGGTTTCACATATCAGGATATAAGGAAATTTCTCATTATTAGTAGGAGTTAAAATTAATTAAATACAACCTCAGATGAACAACAGTGCATAATATATTTCACAGTATCATCTTTTGTGAACAAAAATGAAGCCTAAATGCAGAAGCATGTGTGAAAAACTAAGTGCACCCATACTGCCTCCATAGGAATTCAGAGGGTAAATGGCAGTCAGGTGCTGCTAATCAAATGTGCATGATTAATTGAGCATCAGCGAGTGTGAGCACTTCTATAAAAGCTGAGGTTTTGGAAGTTTGCTGGAGTCTGGAGCATTCAGGTGTGTGCTAACACAATGCCCAGGACGTAAGACATCAGCAAAGAAAAGAAGAAATTGTTGCTGCCCATAAATGTGGAAAGGATTATAAGACTACTTTCAAACAATTTGAAGTCCATCATTCTGCAGTGAGAAGCATTATTCCCAAGCAGAAAGCATTCAAGACAGCGTCCAGTCTTTTCAGAAGTGATCATCATGGCAAATTCACCCTAAGGTCGGACTGTGCAATGCTCAGGGAAACTGCAGAAAACCTGATCTATACCTCAGATTCTACAGGCCTCTCTTAGCATATTTAAATGCTAAAGTTCATGACAGTAGAATTAGACAAAGACTGAACAAGGATGGCTTATTTGGAAGGGTTTCCTGGAGAAAGCCTCTTTCTCTAAAAAGAACATGGCAGCGTGGCTTAGGTTTGCAAAGTTGCTTTGGCTACAAAACAATGATCCTAAACACAGCTAACTGCAACAGAATGGCTGAAAAGGTATAGAATCGATGTGTCGCAATGGCCCAGTCAAAATAGAGACCTCAGCTTGACTGAAATGCTGTGGTGGGACCTTAAGAGAGCAGTGCCTCAACAAATGCTCACCTCAGTGAACTGAAACATTAATAAATCATTGCGTCATGATTCACACACTGCTTTTGCATTTTGGTTGACAATGGAAGCAGCTGTCCAACAAGACTAGGAACAAGTAACTAATCTGCTCCAAGAAGGGAACACGAGTGCCTAGTTTCTGCAAGGGACTCGTTCTTTGCAAACAAATGTTTGCTATTGTCAGATGGATAAGTGGATGGAAATGTTACAGATGGAAAAACTGAACAACTACTAGATGGATTGCCATGAAATTTTTAACAGGTATCACAGGTATGCCCTGAATTTTCTCCTAGAGGTACCTACTGATCAGTTTTGTTCAAATATCCTGTAAAACAGCAGTGTGATAAATCGGTACAAAAATCATGGCTGGGAGACCCCGGTTTATGGCTTTATTGATCCTCCAACATTTCCTCTACTGTCACAATGTAGCTTTGAATGAACTGTTTCAAGAACTATTGGACAGATTTCCACTAAATGAAATGTTCCCCACAGGAAGAATCATAATAATTTTGTGATAAATGAACATTTTGTCTAGCACCATCATTTGGTTCAGATTTGTTTATGGCCAAATACCTGCAACACTAACAGAAGTCCTATCAGCATCATTTCATCTTTGATATTAGTGTAAATTACTAGATGTTACCATGGTAAGAACATTTTACCTACTGAACTGTAGTGCTGCCATTGCGGGAATGTTACCATGCTAACGCTAGTAATTAAGTGCTACTAAGCACAGCCTCATAAAGCAGCTAGCATGGATGTAGACTCTTGGTGTTGTTTTAAGTATGTCAGTATATGGGCATGTTGGTGTGGATTTATCAAAAGTATTGAATTTATTTTTCAAGAAGAAGCACTGTGTGCTATTATGCTTTATGTAGCTTTACCGTTTAGGAATGGCTTTGATTCATGGAGACTGCTAAGGAAGTGAAGATTCTGATAAAGCATTAAATTTATTCTCGTAAAAAGATGTGCATTGAGATATAAGTACACGATCACAGACAAGAGTAGCCTGCACTTTAGACCCATGAGCCTCTATCAAGCTATTTATAAAGATAACCTCGTTGCCAAAACATGGCTTTAGAAGAGATGCTAAAATATAAAAAAGAAAAGCAACCACCTAAAGATGATGTACAGTTCATTTCAGTATGTAAATTCTAACATGACATGCATTTATCCTGTACTGTATGTGAAAGTGCAGCTAATTCATTCAGACACACGGACTCATCGGCAAGAAGATACCATATGTATGTTATGATGTTACAAGTGAGAGATTACTCAACAGCGCAATATGATGTCTTCCTGACAATATTTAAGATAATGATGTGTAGAGTCTGGCACCAGCATTTTTGACTTGCTTTGAGTTGTTTTGCTTCAGGGAGAATAAAACCGCATTGATGTTTAATAATGCATGATGTGTGTGTAAACAAAGCGGGATGACAAGAAGTGAAGTCCCTGATCCACAAAGTCCCCAGTTGTGCTGCTGAGAAAGAGGAATTTATATCTTATCTTGATGCTAATTGTGTGTTTACATTAGGTTATTTACATACTAATTAAAATGAATTTATGTACTTTTTACATGTAATTTTTTTTTTCCAAAGCTGATTATTATTCAAAGCCTGCTGAGTAGAGTTTTAACTGTCTCCAAGAGATGAATAAAATATCTGATGAAGCTGATAAAAAGAAAGTTGCCTTTGACTCCAGGCTGCTGTTTGTAGCTACAGTTCATGCTGTTTATAAGCCCAGTCTGTGTGTCTTTGCTCATGATGTCTGTCTCACACACATTACTCAGAATAGCAACAGGAAGAACTTGAGTTGGTTATTACTAGAAAGGAAAGTCTTTGAGACCAGGGCAGTTGTCTTGAAATATGTTTTGTTGGTTTGTATGTTTTTTTCTAAATGTACATGCATCAGTTTCGGCTGAATACTTAGAGTAGTGGGAGCTGCAATAGAATATAAATTTTTACTACAAAAAGTATCCATGTTGAGCAATTTATACTAGTTATTCTGAAACTGCATAACTGTAAGGTAAACCTGCATGTAGTAAGTTAATAAAGTAAAATTTATTTATATAGCACTTATCACAGATAAAAATCACAAAGTGCTTCACAACAAAAGACAAAATTAAAAGTATAACAATATAAAACAATAGAATACAATATAATATAACAAGTTAATTAAAAGCTTGTCTGTATAAAAATGTCTTCAGCTGCTTTTTAAAAGAGTCAGTGGAGTCTTTACAGCATAAAGACAGTGGAAGAGAATTCCATAACCTTGGTGCCACAGCCCCAAAAGCCCGATCCCCATGAGTTTTGAAACGAGTGCGAGGGACCAACAGTAACCTCTGACCTGTGTATCTAAGAGCTCGGGACGAAGAATATGGTTTTAACAGGTCAGAGATATACTGGGGGGCTTGGTCATGTAAGGCCCTAAAAGTTCAAACTAAAATTTTAAAATGAAATCTAAAACTTACTGGCAACCAATGAAGAGAAGCCAAAACTGGAGTGATATGAGATCTTCTATTGGTGCCAGTTAAAAGTCTTGCCGCAGCATTCTGCACAAAAAAAGTGTGGGGCAAAATAATTGTGTCTTGGTTACTTGAAGCGGGCTGGTCTGAGTATTTTAGAAATTGCTGATCTACTAGGACCTTCTCTGGGGTTTCCAGAGAATGGTCTGAAAAAGAGAAAATATCCAGTGAGCTGCATTTCTCAGGCAGAAAATGCCTCTTTTATGTCAATGGTCAGAAGAGACTGGCCAGACTGCTTCAAGCTGATAGGAAGGCAACAGAAACTGAAATAACCACTCATTACAGCCAAAGTATGCAGAAGAACTCTGATTGCATTCTCTGATTGCACATGTCAAACTTTGAAAGAGATGGGCTACAGCAGAAGACCACACAGATGCCACTCCACCTGCCAGTTAGAAACTGGCATAAACAACAAGTCTCCATTCTGGCTCATATCAATGTTTAGGGTGGTGTAATGGTGTGAGGGATATTTTCTTGGCATACTTTGGATCCCTTAGTACTAATTGGCCTTCTTTAAAACCCCACAGCCTACCTGAGTATTGTTGCTGACCATGTCCATCCCTTTATGGCCACAGTGTCCTCATCCTCTGACGGCTGCTTCCAGCTCATATCATCTCAATCTGCTTTCTTGAACGTGAAAATGAGTTCACTGTACTCAAATGGCCTAAACAGTCAGCAGATCTCAATCCAACCTTTGGGATGTGGTGAAATGAGAGATTCACATCACGGATGTGTACCTAACAAATCTGCACCAACTGCGTGATGCTATAATATCAATATGGACCAAAATCTATGAAGAATGTTTCCAGCACCTCATTGAATCTATGCCATGAAGAATTAAGGCACTTCTAAGAGTAAAAAAGGGTTCCACTCAGTACTAGCAAGGTGTACCTAATAAAGTGTCCAGCGACTGTATATGTGTGTTGACTTTTTCTTTCTGCCATGTAGTGCTAAAACCGTATATTCAGCTGGTAAGTTGGTGTTCAGTTTTGTATCACATACAACACAAACCATAACCTAACCACTGTTGACATGAATTTGACAATTTCTGTAAACACTACATTTTTCTTTAACCAAAGAATTGTTTACTGCGTGTGTGACTAATGCAAAATTGCCCATAACTAATCCACCCTTCTTCGTTACAAACAGTTCAGTAATGGAACAGTGAAACAACCACCCAGCAATGAAACAATTAAAGTTTACTGCTCAACAAAAAATGTTTTTAATTGGTCCACAATTAAAATTTATGATGAATTAATTTAAAGTACAAATAATGTTAGCTAGCAACTGGACATCTTGTTTCAAATTCTCTTCTTTTAAAACCTATTTTAGAACTCTCCCATATTTTTATGAAGATGGGTGAGGCCTGTACACAACCGGTTTTCAACGATCTTGATTAATGAATGTTTTTTTGTTTTGTTTTGTTTTTTCTGCGATGACACAGCTTTTTGTATCAGTATTTTGTAGTGTGTGTGTGTGTGTGTGTAAGAGGTGTACAGTAGATCCATCATAGCCTGTTCATAAGGTCAGAAATGAACGATAACATTCTGGCAGACACTGAGGCTTAGTTACAATCACAGGAGTGTAGACAGGAGGAGGAGGAGCGTCCAGAGTGGACTGACAGCAGAGGAGTGAAGAAACATCTCAACACGTGTGGGCAAAGGTCAGTCTCACGCTAACAAGCAACCCTCTCCTTCTACACAGACCGACCTTTCTTCCTTAAAGACTTGTTCGTTTAACTTTTGATGGAAGGATTTGGCTACAATTCTTTCATGTTTCCAATTTTTAATATTTTTTGGGGGGGGGGATTTGGCAACCTTTTCCACAATTTCTTTTCTTAGTCACAGACAGCGAGAACACAAAGTCACTTCCCAGTATTGACTGGTTAAAATGTTTATTCCTTCAAATGACTGAAAATGTGTATCCCACCGCTGCCACTGTGTCCCAGACATATTTTGACTGGCAGCAGTAGCTGGCAAACAGAGTGCACTCATTACAGGGAAGTTTACAATTGTGTGCTTGCATGTAATGCGTTAAACGTGGTACCGCACGGGAGAAGGTCTTGGCTTCAGAGAAAAGCCCTGCTTGTAGTGAAATTAAAGGATGCTCAGGCCTATTTTCTGTTCTTGACACTCATTTGGGACTGAATTACAAAGAAACCCACATTTATTTCAGTTCACTCAGAAAAACTAGCATAACAACAGGAACTCAGTTAGGTAAATTAACCCTGGCAGCCCACCACAGGCGTCCAACTTTTGGCTGTGTTCACTCAGGCCTTCTAAACATTTATCCACATCTGCCCAAATTTCCGGATAATGGTTAGTTACTATTGTGAATGCAGCCTCTGTGATGCAACGCGCAGAAGGATTCAGTGCCCAGTGCTCCTTTCAAAACACAGACATTCTGTACACAGAGCCCCACCTACACAGACCCTTATTGTCTGGACACCGGATGTTGTAACTGATTTTTAACATTTGTTTTGAAATTCCGGTATGAAAACCGCAGTGCTCAGGCACTCTTTGAAGGGTGGAAAGAGGTAAAACACGTTGGAAACAGCGGGATTTGTCTCTCTTTATTTGGCTACACTTGATTTACTGTACAGTCTTTAAAGTTGATTCCCACACACACACACACACACACACACACACACACACACACTATACTGCTGCCCCGCCTGTTGGCTTTGGCGCAAATATCTGCTCAGTTTATTTGACCTCAGTGTGATTGACAGCTCTTGTGTTGTGTTTGCTGCTGGGCCTCCCCCAAGTGCAGCCCAGAATGCTACATAAAAATGCAATGTGAGGGTGGAAATGTGTGGTTCCAGTTAAAACGTCACTTGCGATTACATTGTTTAATTGTGAGACAGAGCTCATTACGTGTACTTCTTAGATCTACTGCTAAAGGAAAATAAATGGTCATGTGTCAGTCACTGCCCCCCTAATAACTTTTAAATGAGTCAGGGATGAGAGCCCGCTGAGCACAGTGGTGCAACAGAGATAATGGCTGAAAGAGGGAGAGCTGAGAAATGCTGCATCTGTTTTCAACAAAATCAAGGCCAAAAGTAGTGATAAGAGAATGCATGGAAAAATCATATAATCAGCTTTGTGAGGACAAAGCTCTCTAGGGGTCATACAGTGAGTACGTAAGTAAACTGTGCAATGACTGAAGAAGTATGATTTGTTTCCTCACGTTGCATCAGAACGGACCGAAACAAAACAAAACAGACAAAACAAAAAACAATCACTCTATACTACAATCACACTGCTACAGTCACACAGTTTATCTGGAAATGAAGCTGAATGCAAATTGAATACCCAGTGTGTATTCATTAAATTTGAGCTCCTTGTTTTACTGTGAGCTAATGTTGCTATAGTGATGTCACCCCAAGGTTTCAGCAGTGACTTTTATGAGTGTATTATTATTACAATAGAGAAAATATTATAATCTTTTTGAGCTGCATTACTTATGACTATTCTACTAATATAATGAAAACTTTTCCAACCTGTTCTTTGCAATGCTGAACAAACGACCTCAAATCAGCAGCGATTATAATAACCTACAACCTACTTAACAGCCAGCTGCTGATGCCATTCATGCTCAAGTGCATTGTTTAAGTGCATTAATCTGTAATGTCACTGGCTTGTTTTAGTGTTCAGGCATGGTTAAATTAGTCAGATCAATTTAAATGAAATGACCCGAGATGTGCTCATGCAGTTACGAGCAGGGATGATAAAGCTTTAATTTTGAATTCAACCTGCAATGAACTGCAATGCAGCCTGGGTGGAAATAGGCTTATGCTGGGCCTGAGGAGAGTTTGTGCACAGCGGTACTGTACTCATGAATCCCTGAGAAGACGGCCTGGTTGTTTGCACTGGGGACAAAAGAAAATAAGCATACATATTTTCTGGCTGCAACTAAAAAGAAATTACTACAGTGAAAACATCCACATTTATGCAGCTTTTTTCATTTGTGTCCTTCCGTTCCTTTTTTTTTCTGGTCATTTTGGTGCCGCAGAAATGTTTTGTTAACATATCCGTCCATATCTGATCCTCTGTCATTTTCTGGGAATGCTTCCTGCTGTGCGAACATTGTACATTTACCGTTTGCGGGGTGTTTGGGTATTGGCGGTGCAGTGGAAAAATAAGGTATTTTGGATTATATTTCTATGTGGACCAAATGCCTGCACACATGAACACACACACACACACACACACACACACACACACACACACACACACACACACACTAGATTCCCCTGAAACACACATAGCGAGCATTTTGTTCCAGGTTTTATTTTGCACAGGGACGTCTCTACTTCATTCCTGCAGAGAGAAAAACAGCTGGAGCCTCTGGGATGCAAACAACGCAACGGCAGTGAACATGCCAGATACGACGCACACGCACAAACACTCGGCATCCTCCCTCGGGTTCGTGGACATCATTCACAGACAATGTTCAGGTACATTACACAATTTTAAGAATTACATGATCTAATAAAAACTATGCTGTTATTGTACCTGCTGATATCTTTCTGTATTCACATCCCTTGGCTGTGTCCAAAAAATGTTTGCTTCCAGGTACATCTGCAGTTCTTGAGCAACTAATCCGTCACAGGGAATATTGTGTTTTTATTTATTTCCAGTCCTACCATACACAGAATGACCTGTGATTTTAAAGACACCCCAAATATTAGAGTAGATTGAGCAGATACAGTAAATACTGTACACAACATATTTTAGCATGTACATGTAGATAGGAGTTGCCAAATAGCCAATTATGTTTTCTAGCATCCTGACTTTGTTTACAAACTTTACAATCAGCTGAAATTTTACGACCCACTTCAACACATTTATAGGAAAATACACATACTAGATGTATTTGACAATCGATTGTTTTGAGTACTGTGGAGACTGAATGTGACCAAAAGAGATTAAAAAAAAAAAAAGAAAGAAAACAGAACAAAAAAAAAAACTCTGTTCTTGGAAAGCGTGCGAATATAATGAACACTTGTAGATCCAATTATTCTTGCAAACTCATGAGCTTACATATCAGTCCTTGTGCAGTTCAAGTCTGACCCAAGAGTGTGCTTGAAAGTAAGAAAAAAAATTGCATTGCATTCTCTTCTTACAGTGCAATAACCTCATTTGAACCTCTGACATAATTTTTGAGAAAACATTAAAATGTTTAAGTGGATGTGATCTCACTGAGCACTCGATCTCACGATTCTTTGGCTTTCACAGAGAGCGTGACAACACTGTCAACTCTGATCCAGCAGGGATCTGTGGCGATTCATTTTAATTGCTTTAACACATCCATCATCATTTGCTTATTAGCTTTTCATGCTCTGATGCTTCTTTGTTTTCATTAAAAAATGCCTCACCGAGAACTGAGTTCAGCTTCCAAACCTCTGAGATGTGTGATATTTACAGGTGGCATCTGGGTTTTCAATCCAGCTCATTAAGAGGCTTGGGGACAGATGTCATGGGGCAGAGAGTAGTGCGGGATCCTCAGTGGAATGTGTGAGGTTTTTGGTTAAGAATTTCCAAAATATATGTAACACTTGCCTCAGCGAGCGAGTAGGGATAAATCCATGAATCACACAGAGACGTTCACTTCTCTGGAGAATTGTACTGGCCAACACATAATGAAGAACATCATCCCCTGCGGTGACATTGATTGTGGTCTAACGCTGGATAAAATGAGGGTTGTGTTGCAAGAAGTGATGCGCCCCTGCAGAATTATATGGAAGCAAAAACCTGTCAGTCAACACGCTGTCATCATCTTGTGGAGGAAAATGTTTTTCCTTTTTGGTCGTGTTTTTTGCCAAAATATTTATTCATTTCCCAAATGATGCAAGAAACATGGCGATAATACAAAAAAACGATGTCTGTAGCTTTTAATAAAAATGAAGGGCTCCATATGTTTTATGTATTTTAATCCACTGTAGCGAAGGCTTCACCATGAGTGCTGTGTGAAAACTCACTGTACAAATCCCAACTCATCAAAGTGAGTGAGCAACTTTCTCCCATTTTTTCTTTCTTTTTTTTTTAAATTCATTGTCACGAAATCCCTTAAAAAGACAAAAAATAAATAAATCCACAATGTTTTGTGAGGACATTTGGGCTTGAGTCAGAATGCCATAGATAGAGCAGGGAAGTTACAAAAGTAATAAGAAGCATTGGTGAATTTGGTCTCTTTATGCGATCTGATAGCAACAACAAAACTATGGAATAGTTGGCGTTTTATATTATGTGGGAAACTGTTAAGAAGGGTTTAGTGCACTTAAAACATAAAGTGGCAGTCTCAAAGATGATGATGATGATTATTATTACTGACTAGGTGTCTGCGGCAACATTAGCAGGGAAAGAAGCTGTACTGAGGTACTGCTAAAGCAACTTGAGAATTTACTGCTGCTGCGTCTCACTGGCTGCAATGCTTTCTGCCACAAAGCCTCTGCGGGACACACTTAGTGCGAGTGAAAATGGCAAATAATATTAAAGGAATAAAAAATGTTCTACCAGAAAGCTTTTTCTGGTAGAAAGAAAATTTTGCTCTTAAAATGCATTTACAGGGGTTCGCTACAGAAAATACTTGGTGTTTGGATTAACCATCCATCCATTGTCGGTACTAAAGCACACAAAGCTTATTTCTCAATAGTTTCTCGACACCAAAAGCTCCAAACTGACTGTGGTTTGGCTCCAAGCCTGGCAAGATGGATTATTTATGGTTGTGATATCATACAAATATCCAGTTGCAAAATAAGACCTGGAAGTGTTGCTAAATCAACCAGGGCTGAAATCTTGAAGACTTCTGTTTTAATATGTACAATTTAAAATGTAAGAAAGTTATAGCAGCTTTTACTGCATGTTGAGTCCATGATTGTAATCACAGTGTAAAAGATGAAGAAACACCTACATAAATTAAGTGCACTATTGAGTTTTGGTTTAGGTGTTTTCCTTCTGTCGTCACATTCTTTACACATGCCTAATATGCTATTAAGGTGACGAGTTTTAGTACGTTTCCCAACTACTGTACTTAAAAAAAATTTTGAATGTGCCTCCTCTTGTGCTCACACGCATGCACGTGTTTATCTTCTCTATGCTGTTGTATAATTCATGTGTAACAAAATGTAACCTACCATCAGAGACAGATGGTCTGGCATATGTTTCTCTACCCGACTGCTTTTTTGGACCCAGTACACTCAGGCTCACACAGCCACACAAACACATTAATACCCACTCAAAACATACAGTTTGGAGACCTGGTGTTCCTCTGCATCCCAGTAAGTCCATAATGAGGGTGACATTGTAAGGATTAGCATAGTGGCATTTTGGATATACACAAAAGACTCAGTGTGTCTCTAATGAATGCGGTCTACGGAGCCAGTAGATCTGTCTGCTGTATGTGCAGCGGTTTACACGGTGAAGCGCCACTTATTGACTTGGCCTCAGTTCAGGTCCCACTAAGATAAGTGCCACATGATGATATGAGGGCTCTGCGGGTGTGGCACAGTTAGTTCTGAAACCCGTAGCTCCCAGCAAGCATGCTCCCTGAATGTTTCTTTACAGTCCAGAGGGGGCCGGGAGCCAAGAGTTGACACATAGCAGCGGATGGTGAGGAGGCAAGACTGTAAATAGCTGATGGATAAAGATAGCAGATCCACAGAGGAGAAGATGAAGAGGATTTTTTTTTAGTGAAAAGTTTGCTCTGAGAGTCTCTGTACATCCCGTTTCAGCAGTGTAGAGAGTTAGGAAGGGGAGAAAACAGTGACAGCTACAGCAGTCCAGAATAGAGATGGGTAGAGATGAGGGGTAGCAGAGAGACGGGGAGCAGCCGGAAAGTAAGGCCTGCGTGTTTGCGTTCCCCGGAAGACCGTGTTCCCCCAAAGTAAGCCACCTGGGCTGCCGAGAAGAGAGAGAAACATAGGGCAGGGAAATGTTAGCCAACATGTGTGTCTTTGTGGTTGAAAGACAGCTCATTCACATGGAGGAAGTAGTCATGCAAGACAGTGGGTTGCAGAGAGAGGGCATTGTTGGAGGAATGTAAGCACCTCTAAGCCCTTTATTCAAAACCACTGTAATTAAGGCTTAATGCATCTCATTCTGTGGCAGTGCTTCTTTTGTTCTTCTGAGCTTGGTAATCCAGCTACCCTGACTCTGCCAGGACCACTCACCCACACAGGCTGACCCATCATCGTTGGGCTCAAAGCCCTGGTTGCATCTTCTCTTGGCGCGGCACTTATAGCTGCCATAGGTGTTGGTGCAGACAGGGCGGTCAGAGGGACACACAGAGGGGAACTGGGTACACTCATCTTTATCTGAGGGCAGGGAGAGGCGAGGAAGGCAAAGACACTTGACGTGTTTAAGGACTTTTAAACTAAGAGACGAGCACAGAGTTTAAAGGTGGATAAAATGCTTCAGCTTACCTGTGCAGCGACCATTCTCATTTAAAGCAAACCCATGACCACACTGTAAAACACAATTAATATTAAATATTATTACTAAACTCACCTGTGAAAGACCTGGGCCAGTATTTAAAAAAACACGCACACACAAGCAGAAGAGGATGGATGGATGGATGGATGGATGGATGGATGGATGGATGGATGGATGGACGGATGGATGGATCATCCTTAAAGCTGTTTCAGTATTCCAACAACCTAGCATAAACAACTTAATGTTATAATTTGGCAATGTGTATCTACCATCTTTCTATCCTGATAAAATTAGTCTTTTGTTTACTGAAAAATAAGAAAAGTTCCATGCTGCTTTTAGCCCCTTACTGCTCTCATATCCTATGCCTAGTGTCTCTGGCTAACCTGTTCTACAGGGTATAGCTATCTTGTGGAGGATGAGTTACTGTGGAGCTCACTATGATCCACTTCCATACCTCTATTTCCACAGTAGGAGTGACTTCCTCCTCATCTCTTGGATAGTGGATCTCCAGCACTGAGTTGATCTCTGAAGGCTCCAGGGGCCGGGCTACTGATTGGCCATCTGGCCAGTACACCTCAACACCAGTGGCCACATCCTTTCCTATTCAAAAAGTATCATTTGAGATAGTTCCAGTGCATACAGAAATACATTCAAAGCCTTACTGATCACTGCAGACATGTGACCTCTAACCACACAATGTTAAATTGTCTGCCATTTTGGATGTGCAACAATCATGGTGACAATGTACAGTGTGGTCAAGAGACTGGTCCACAGCCATCTGGCAATCAGCGGTTATGGTGGAAAAATTAATATTACTAAACTGGTTGGTGAGGGGTTGCTGGAAGTTGATGGGAAATTGCTAGAGCCCCAGTCACACAAGCCTAGAAACTGCTCAGTGAGCTCCTGGCATGGGTCACTAAGGAAAAATGTGTATCCTCTGGATCAGATGGCAAAAACCTCTGTGCAATTGTTTTGGTCACTAGCAGATTGCCATGGTTGCCCATAATA
>JAMQGT020011328.1:0-18972 GCA_024447675.2 Pterophyllum scalare | reverse complement strand
GAAAAGAGGCTTTCCCATATAGGTCCATTAAAGAGGAATTGATTTATGGTTCAGAAACAATCTATCATAATCATTTTTAAATTTTGTAAGTAATTTTGTTAAGTGAAATACATGCCACCCTCATTGTGCCATGACTGTGACCTGAAGACAGACTGCTGTAGGATGGAGTCATACAGCAGCTTCCATATGAATGCATGTCGTCAGACTTGTTTAGGATTCTCAGTTTTTTGAGACAGCAGGCTGATTGGAAAACACACAGTTAGACTCTATTCATATACATTCTTTATTCATAAGGACTTGCATGCGTTACATGTTGATGCATGTTGCGAGCTTTGTACATAAATGTACAGTAGAGAGAACCTCATGCTTTGAGTGTCACAAACAGAGGCAGGAGGTATAATAAGATCTAAGAAGAGCAATATCTTCCCTTCTTCACGCCTGAGGATTGCTGCGGCTCCTGAGGTTAGCTCATTGCAAGGATGAGAATTCATTGTCACTTGCATTTGGATCGGAGAGATAGACAAGAACAAGGAGAAAAGAGTAGCGCTGATAAAAAAAAAAAATGGGGCACAGACTGGAGTACTAGATAGAATACAAAAAGGAAGTGAAGGGAAAGATAAAAGGGGGGATGGGAGAAAGGAACGAGAGAGGAAACGTTAAAGAGAACTGTAAAGAGAGAGGGAGCGAAACTGCAGATGGTGCTTCGAGAGTAGAGAGAAGTATAAGAGCTTAACAGAATACCTACTCATCTGCATTTCAATTTTCTCCAGCTTACCAACGCTTTGTTGTCAGTCATTCTCTCTTCTATTCGTGGTTTCATTACGTTGTTTTCATCCCAATTTGCTTCTGCAGCTGTATTTATTTTCTTCATGTTATGGGATGAAGAATGAACTTCAATAATAATTTGTTTTGCTTTTGAGGTACAGTAAAGCTCTTAGTCAGAGCAGAGATGAAGACTTTTTCTTTTTTTTTTTCACAGCACGATGTACATGATGCAGACATACACAAAGCTCTTTTTTATTTTGACTTTTATGGATATCAATGGCATGTTTTTTGTGGCCAAAATAGGTAAATATCAATGCAGCATTGTGAATGTTACAGCGAGCAGCTATAACATTAAAACCACAATGCGTCTTGAAGCCATGCCTCACCACATGGCAGCCCTGGGGCAGTAACTTTAATTTAGGTGGTCAGTGGGAGGTGCACATGTGAAAAATTAAAAAAAAACAAAAAACAAACATGGGCACTGTGACAGGTATGTTCACTCGGTGAATATACCTGTCACAGTGCTGACACAAGCAACTTCTCTGGCTAATCCAGGTTGTGAGTAGAAGCCTTCATTACATTATTAACTACTTGGTAACATTGTTCATCCATCTATTTCAATCATCTATGTGGGATTATAAAGAGAGGCATGAATGAAGGCCTTAGTAATATAGCGACAAATGTCACATATCATCAGAAGTTATTTTTGTTTGTGAATTTTTATATTTATTGGATTTTTCATAGCACAGGACAACTGTTACTGACACCCCACACTGTCACAGTATACTGAGAATTTAATGAATTAATATTTCAACTCATCTATATTGTGTATAAGCAATAAAAATCACTTTTATTTCTTCACTGTCAGATGCTGCTCATATTACTGTAAAAGGTTCAAGGTTCATTTAATTTCTGCAACAGATAATGTCATATAATACTAACATTGAAAAACTGCATACAAGTCTGCATTATTGTCTAATATCTGACACGTTCAAGTAACATTAAATGTTATATATTAACATTAAAGCAAGAAAATAATATACTGATGTTACACCCAAAGAAGGAAGATAATGCCTACATTTCTCTGCAGAGAAATGCAGATTTACTGCTACTTGGCCTGAAGAGCCATTTAATCTCTTATTGAAACAGCGGCCCCCAGTGGCCGCACTCAGCACTGCTGTGCCAGAACATCCAACTGGTAAGATGTCTGTATTTCCTCAGCCTGTAGACTCGTTTAGAGGTGGCTGAAGGGCAGGACAGGGTTTTAACTGACTGCGGTAATGTCTTTTTTTCTTTTTTCATCCTCCCCATCCCACTGTATATTACTCTGCTGACTGAGAGGATATCTCTGCTTTCACTCACTAAAACAACACCTTGTATGTTCTGCAGCGATGCATTTATTCTAATTTCCACCCAGTTAAATGGAACTGAGCAATTCATATCTTATCAATGTGCACTACTGCATATTATATGTATTGGTTGTTTATGCACTTCTCTCTTCTGATTTTTCTCTTCTGAAAAAAAAATAGACTGAAAAGAGAAAATCTGTGGAGTTGAAAGCGATAAAGGACAATGGGAGAACCCTTTGGACAACTATGAGAGAGCATCTCTTCGTTTCCAGTGTAAACTAAATGAAGAGTGCAGCTGCAGTTTTTCAGCCTGGAGCAGCACCTAATGTGCTGCATTACCTGCTGAATGTCACTGAAGAAAATCGAAAGCAGCCCCGGAATGGTGAATTTATTTTGTGTCTCTGCAAAAAAAAAAAAAAGGGATCGGTGGCCTTTAATTCTGTGAGTCTCGGCTCGTAATCTGTCCACAAGTGTGGAGTGCAGAATCTGATAACATTATTCCTCATTAAATGTGGAACAAAAATATGACTTTTCAATTAGCTACACAACAGAGAATAGCCACAAGCGTCAGCCAATGTATGAAGACAATTCTCGCAGGAAGATGGTTTTTGGGGCACTAATTCCAGATCTGTGTAAAGTGTGAAGTGTCAGCGTGTAACTGTTGTCATAGAGCCATGTGGCTACAGCAAGAGCCACGATGAGTGGTTAAGTACCAGTAATTGGTTCCATTTATCCTCTTCAGACCTTTTGGGCATACATATAAAAGGAAGTGTTATTGTAGAGGTCCCCTATGCATGCACACAGAAAGACACACAAGCTTCTTGTCTGGCCTGCTAGTTTGAGCCAAGGGAGCCTCTTTTGGACTTTTCTGGGTTTATGGGATTTCCAGGCTGGAAAGAAGCGCTGAGCCGGGAGCTCCCGGACAGAGATTGGAGTTTTTGTGCCAAGAGTACATTTCTGTCTGACTCCTCGTCTTCTCCTAAAGACAATTATTGAATCAATGTCTGACAGTCGATTGCCTCCGCGTGATTTCCTTTTATGCTCTAAGAAAGGTGAGAGTCATGGCCATTTAGAGAAACAATAAACCTGTTTTTGTTCTCTTATTTAAAGCTGTTTGTTGACATTACCTAAAGCTATCTGGCACATGCTATTAGCCAGAATGACTCACTGCACAAGGAAAGCAATAGATTCACAGCTGGGGTTGGCCCGGCGCAAATGAATTTGAGCGCTGTGGCAGCTGAAGGTGTTAGCGTAACGCTACATCCAATGAGCTGAACATCTGATAATGAGATGTCACTGGTCATGATAATGGATTGTATTCTGGCTTTTCCAAGTGCTGCTGTTATACATCACTTTGGCATGATGGAGCTGTGGAGCTAATCTACAAAGAATATAATAAATATAATACACCTAACTGAGCCGAACTTCTGCATCCATCACTTGGAAAAGCTATAAAAATTGATTCCTTGAGTTTTGTGTTTAAATTTTTATTACTAATGCAGTGAGGAGGAATCCTGCAATTTACAGGGCTGAATGAGTTAGACAAAGTTAGATGTAAATTACAGAGTGAAAAATACCTGTTAACTCTGCACTATTTTTTCAAGATTAAGCCAGTTTAGAAAGCAGCGAGTGACTGAAATCTGCGGTTTTGAATTCGAGTTAATCCACAGTTAAACTGCACTGCCACATAACAATACTTTATCACTGACCCACTTTAAATTTAAATTTCTTTAAGTCTGGTAATTGATTGTCATACTGTACAAAAATGTAGTTCTAAGGCCTTTGAGTCATTTATTTAAACAGAATCAAATGGAATCAAAACACTGACTGATATCAAACTGTGGTGTGCATGATTAAGAATTGCAGAGATTAAGGACGAGCGTATAATCTATAGACATAAAAGCACGTCTCACCAAAAGAAGCTCTGTAATTTGCCGTTTAATTTGTAGGCACATGAGCCTAAAGGACATGATTGTTCTTTATTTAAATGTATGTCCCTGACCACCCTATCTCACAGACTTTTTAGCCCATGTCCATTAAGTCTGTGAAGAATTAAGGCTGTCCAAATCCAAAATGTGCAAGAACTTGAGGATTCTCCTGAGAAACATTTGAATCCTTAATGTTCACTTTCTGAAATTTTGCAGTCCAGCAGCCATGAAATAAGGCCCACATGTGCATTAGCGTGATATATTAAAAGATGGATGCTACACAGTGTTGATTTAAAAAAACACAACCTGTCTGTTATGACCGGGTATGTTGTACCAGCTATCCTGGGACTATAAACTGGGACTGAAGCCTTTTTACAGCATTTTGTGCCCATTTCAACTGCTGTTGAATAATCAGATTTTTTGTTTGTTTGTTTATTTTTAAAACAGGTCTGGGACTTAAACATAATCATTGCATTTGCAAAAATATTTTCCCCTCATTATTTTAAATTAGAGCAATTTATTTTTGCAATATTCTTAGTCTTGTGTTTTCCTCTTAAAGACACAAGGGATGAAATCAAACATAGCAATACAAATGTAACATGCCAGGCTGGCTATTGGGACGTGGAATATCACCTTTCCAGTGGGGAAGGAGCCTGAGCTGGTGTGTGAGATTGAGAGGTACCAGCTACATATAGTCAGGTTCACCTCAATGCATGGTCTGGGCTCTGGAACCAGTCTCCTGGAGAGGGGCTCGACTCTGTTGTAGTCTGGTGTTGCCCCCCAGAAGTGGCAGGCTGGGGTGTGTATCCCCTTGGTTGCTGTCTATATGTTGAAGTTTGGCACCTTTCCGCTTATGCAGCAAATGACAGCTCACAGTACCCAGCCTTGTTTAAGTCACTGGGTGCTCGTGGGTGCTCCATCTGGTGACTCCATTGGCCTACTGGAAGACTTCAGTGCTCACGTGGGTAATGACAGTGAGATCTGGACGGGCGTGACTGGGAGGAACAGTCTATCTGATCTGAACCCGAGTGGAGTTCTGTTATTGGACTTCTGTGCAAACCACAGTTTGTCCAAAACAAACACAATGTTTGAACATAAGAATGTCCATAAATAAGGCATGTGGCACCAGGACAACATAAGTCACAGGTTGATGATTGATTTCGTAATTGTATCATCAGATCTGTGGCCGCGTGTTCTGGACACTTGGGTGATGAGAGGAGCTGAGCTGTCAACTGGTCACCACCTGGTGGTGATTTGGATCAGATGGCTGTGGGGAATGCTGGACAGGCCTGGTGAACCTAAATATATCGTGAAGGTGTGCTGGGAGCACCTGGCAGAGGCCCCAGTCCATTAGATCTTCAATTCCCACCTCTGGCAGAACTGCAACAGCATTCCAAGGGAGGTTGAGGACATTGAGTCCAAATGAACCATGTGCTGCACCTTCACTGTTGAGGCTGCTGCACTGAGCTACAGCTGCAAGGTGGTGCCTGTCATGGTGGTAATGCCTGAACCTGATGGACACCGGAGGTGAAAGAAGTCATTAAGCTGAAGAAGGAGATCTATCAGGCTTGGTTAATTCAATTCAGTTCAATTCAATTCAGTTCACTTCTGTTTATACAGTCGCCTCAAGACACTTTATAATGTAAGGTAAAGACCATATAATAATACATAGAAAACCCCAACAATCAAACGACCCCCCTACAAACAAGCACTTGGCGACAGTTGGAAGAAAAAAAACTCCCTTTTAACAGGAAGAAACCTCAGGCAGAACCAATCTCAGGGAGGGGCAGTCTTCTGCTGCGATTTGTTGATGGTGAGGGGAGCCTGTGGGACTTCGGAGGAAGTTGATGGGTACCGGCAGGCCAGGTAGAAAACAGCTTGGACAGTGGCAGAAGCAAAAACTTAGGTGTGAGAGGAGTTTGGTGAGACCATGGAAAAAGACTTTCAGATTGCCTCAAAGCAATTTTCTGTGTTGGACTCTGCCAGGGCTGCCCTATGTCACCAATTCTGTTCATAATTTTCATGGACAGAATTTCTAGGCACAGAAAGACTTCTAACTTAGTAGCCCCAGAGTCTCATCTCTACTTTTTGCAGATGATGTGGTCCTGTTGGCTTCATCAGGTGGTGGCCTCTAGCTCACAGTGGAATGGTTCACAGCCAAGTGTGAAACGGTGGTTATGAGAATTGGCACCTCCAAGTCTGAGGCCATGGTCCTCAGCTGGGAAAGGGTGGAGTGCCCACTCTCACTGTCTTTGCTTGTGATAGGCAGTGTAACAGATGACCTTTACCTGGGGCAACTTTGCTACAGCCAAGGAGCCTGAAGACATTCCTGACTCAAAGTTTAAGAAACAGGCAAGACGGAAGCCCCAAGATTGACAAATGGATTGGGGCTGTAGTAATGTGGATGCTGCACTGGTCCATCGTGGTAAAAGAGAACTGAGTGTAAAAGTGAAGATGTCGATTTACCAGTCGGTCTATGTCCTTATCCTCACCTATGGTCCCAAGCTTTGGGTAGTGACCAAAAGAACAAGATTGCAGATACAAGCAGCAGAAATGAGTTTCCCCTGAAGGGCGACTGGCCTCACCCATAGAGATAGGGAAAAGAGCACATTCACTCAAGTGGGGCACAGAGTAGAGGGAGGGAGGGAACTCTTGGTCTGTTAAGTGAGATCAAGAACAGGGTTTTGGACTTCAACAGAAAAAAACTGAGTCCAGTGGTTGTACACCCTCAAATTGACTCATGGTTTAACCTTTGCCTTTTAGGCTTCCAGCATCTGTAAATTAAGCATAATTAATTAATACTAATACTAAAAGTTATTAAAACAGCAACATTCAAAGTAAGGATGTCACAAATGCAGCTGTTATGTTCCAAATATTACTTAAAATTGTAATAGGCAACAACAAGGCAACAACATCAACATCCTATTACCATTCATAGTTTTTGGTTTTAACATGCTGTTGAACATTCAAAACATACAGTATGCAGTATCAAAAAAGTTGGTCTTCTATGTTTTCATCTTAGGAATTAGAGAATTTCACTCAGATAGAAACCTTTCCAAGTAAACCAGACTGACTGCAACCAGGGACTCCCTCATGCATCCATATCAAACTTGCAGGTGTTGCCAATTAATGTTTCTGAGGTTGGAGCACTGCAGTTGAGCAAGGGTCAGTGGACTACATTGTGGACTGGAGCCTTTCCCAGATTATATTAGGGAAACAACAAAGAAACATGATAATCCATACCTGAAAGGGTTACTTTTGTACTATAAATTGAATCACTGTTAAGCTTACTTTGTATTTAAAATTATTTAGTGATAACTATTCAAGACTAGTGGGTTCATTGATATAAGCAATATGGACACATTGCAAGTACAACACATCTTTAACACATTTACAGTATATTAATATTGAATCCTCTAGATGATTTTGTTTACAGAAAATCTAAACATGCATGTTTTTGGAGAAAAAAAAAAGGAGGAGAGTGTGCATTTATATGGGATGGAGCTGCCTGACCGTGTCCAGAAAAAAAGCAGCATGGGTTCCTCAGTCGTGACACTAGTTGCATTCTGCAGCGGTACTGGAAGTGTAAGACAAACAACTAATAAAATACAGTGTGTGGAGACATGGTGTTAATCTGCCTATTCTTTGGCTAGAGTGAACCTGACCGAGACAGGAAATGAAAGACCAAACTGTAGTGTGACACTAGCTAATTACTGTATGCATATATGGTAGAAACAGTCATTTTCTCTCTCCTTTAGTGAGGATTGGTACTCTGTTTATATTGAAAACAAAAGGAAGCAGTAACCACTTACAGTGTGAACTCATCAAAAGTACAGCTGATCATGATAAATTACCTACTCTGTCAATTAACTTAGTAATGGCTTACCATGAGTATGTAAATAGCAGCTATACTGGTTTTAGTTTTAATTACAGAGTAACTAACTTATTTATTTATTTGTCAAGCGGAGTCCCTTGATAGGGCAGGATGGCCCCTGTGTTTGGCTTTGCCTCTGCTGTTACCCATTTACCTGTCATATTTGTTTTGTTGCTGGCTTTCCTGCTGGTGTGTGATGGTGTTTTTGCTAGCTGGGTGTATGATCATCAAGCTCTATTACACATGCGAGCTGCTATGGAAAATCACAATGTTGCCTTTCCATGCTTTGATGAATCTCACCCTCTGCAGCCTCAGTAAGTGCCACTAGCCAACGCCAGTGGTTCTGCCTGGTGTCATCGGACCTCACACAGATGGAGGAGCGGGAGAAGGAGGGCCGGAGTCCTGGTGATGCTTTGGAGACGAGGAATTGTTGGGAGATATCCTTGTTTCCTCGAGTCATCAGGATGAGTTGCGGTTTCCTCATTGGATGCTTTTGGCCGGTCTTGCTGTCTCCATCAAGTATTTCCTGATTTACTGGTGGATTTGGTGGCATCCCCACCGGTGAGTAAAGCTGATGGATATATTCATCCTGAATGATCTGATTCAGTCCAAAGACCTGGATTTCTTGTTTGTGACTGAAACTTGGCAGACTGAACTGGATCACAACCCCCTAATTGAACTGTGTCCTAAGGATTATTCATTTCTTAGCGCACCTCGTTCTTCGGGACACGGTGGAGGCCTTGCTGCAGGCCTTGCTGCAGTTTTTTAAAGTCGCTTCATGTACTGATGGGTGAGCACAGAAACCCTCTCTTCATTTGAAGAACTTATCTGTTTTACTGTAAGTTAATATACTGTCCACCTGGCCAAAGATCCTTGCTACAGATAAACCTGCAGCAAAATGTATCTTTTAATTTTACTCAGCATCTGTCAGGTCCCACCCACAACAAGTGACACGTTTCAGATCTCGTTTTTACTCTTTATTTTTGATGATTTTGATGCTTTTTTTTCTGAGCAAAGATGTCAGCGTCATGGTGCATTCTTTTATTGATCGCTGTTTATCTGTTTTAGACAAAGTGGCTCCTTCACTCTCATCAGTTTGGTCGGTAAAATGAAACTATCTTCCTGGCCACTTGACATTTTACCAGCCTCAGTGTTCAAAGAGGAGTTTCGTACCATCGGACCATGTATTCTCAAGGTAATTAATCATTCTTTAACTTCTGGCTGTGTGCCTTCATATTTTATTCAGGATGTTATTCAGCCTCTTTTTAAAAAGCTTGGGTGGGCATCTCTGGGTCAGCTCTGGTTTTCTTCCTATCTCTCTTACAGGAGCTTTTCAGTTGCTTCTGCTAATTTTATTATTATTATTATTATTATTATTATTATTATTATTAATCCCTTGGGATTTGTGTCCTCCCCTGCTACCCTATCTTGTGGCGTGCCTCAAGGTTCAGTTCTGGGACCTATCCTCCCACTTGGACACATCCTGAAAAGCATCTCATACCATTGTTATGCAGATGATTTTCAGTTGCACATGTCTTTCAAAACCCAGAATGTAGCCAAATGATCTGTTCTTTAATACTGCGTGTCTGTCTTTGAATAAATAAAAAGCTGAAGCTCTGATCTGTGCGCCTGACAACTTTGTTCCCACAGTTAATAAAAATCTTGGACTCTTTCATCTTTAGTTTTCCCCACTGTGGGAAATCTGGGTGTTACTTTTGATCAGGCGTTCAGCTCAGAAAAGCATGTTGGCTGTCTTGTACAAACTTGTCTTTATCATCTGCGGAGCCTTGCCCGTCTTAAATATATTGTGTCTCAAAGTGAAATGGAAATGGCTATGCACGCCCTTACTTCATCTCGCCTCCATTATTGTAATTCGTTATTTCTCTGCCTGAGTAAATCATCCCAGGCTCGCTCACAAATGGTCCAGAATGCTGCTGCAGGGCTTCTCACCTGGTCCCCTTAAAGATTCCATGTGACACCAGTTCTGGCTTCCTTACACTGGCTCCCCATAAAGTTTAGGGTTTTGAGGTTGTGGCCCCCAAGTTGTGGAACTTGCTTCCACTGGATTTAACATCTGTGGACACTGTTGATCCATTTAAAAAGAGACTTTAGATCCACGTGTGCAGGCTTGCTTTTATTTAGTTTTATCTACTTAAACCTTTTTAATTGTTGCTTTTTATGCTATATTGTAAAGCACTCTATAAATAAACTTTGCTTACTTACTTTGACGCTTGTTTTCTGCTTAGACAACACGCCTTTGTGAGTCACAGAGAAGAACCAGCACACTTGGTGGTGCATGTCTCTGTGTGACACTCCAGTCAAAGTAAATCATTATCATTTCATGTTTATTCAGAAATATTTCATCAATACTCAAACAGTGCTGTTCATCTGAGCATCATTAGTGGGCTAACAAAGGTCACACATTTAGGTTTACACAGACACGTGCTCTTGTCCCTTTCTACCAGTTCCACTCACACATGAATATCATCCAAAAATATACCGTGATATTGTGTTTATTCGTTGTCTCACACCTCTCCCCTGCTACATGCTCAGGGAAAAGGTCTCTGGGCCCTCTGCTTGGCACCCTGTTCACCTCAGTGTTCCTCCTCCATGTGTAGTCATTAAGCAGCTCCCCACACACCATGCATGCTTCAGCTGACAAGGGAAGCGTGTACATGCTGGCTATTAGAGGCAATTAAAAACATGTCTGTGTGTTGTTTTCTGTGAATTTGTGTGTTTTTAACCTTTGTGCATGCAAGTGGGTGGGACGGAAAAGAGAAAGTCATGCGTAGAAACATTGCACAACGACCCAAATGTGTGCGTGCTGCACACATGATTTCAGTTATGTCGCTCCCTCTTGATCATGCACACAGAAAGGCAGTGAACATGTTGTTTTGTTCAGTGTCACCATGGAAATGAACAGTACCAACATTCCCACTGGTGGAGAACATGTCAAACAGCTGACAGAGAGCAGGCTTGCCTTGGAGTGTGTTTGTGTGCAACCAAGTGACAAATATGGATAATGAGCTGAAGCACTTAGAGAGATAACGACTTGTTGAAGTAGTTTGGTTATTATGACTGCTTTTCTTAAGCTTTATCCGTCTTGGGAGGATCATTTATTTATCACATAAATTGTCTAAATCAGTCATTCCCAGAGTCAAGAGTGCTGCGGCCCACTTAAAAGCCAGAAAATCCCACGGGGAGTCAAAAAACATAGCCAACACAGGCTGTTGGCTATAAATTGCTAACACTAACCAGTCATATGTAAAGTGCTAATGCCAACATGTGACCCACCTGCCACTGGGACACAAACTTCAATAGAAGAGCAGTAAATTTAGGTCAGAGTAATCAGTAATTTCAGAAACTAACCACCTCCTGTTGCCAGTTTTAATTGCCCTTTTACATAAATAAATACATTTATATAATAATGTAACTATGCATACTAAATTAATTAATTTCAAACTGAATTTCTGTCATTACTGCGGCCCACCTGCAGTACCTTTGGGGTCCACCAGGGGCCACAGCCCACACTTTTGGAATCACTGGTGTAAATTTATCACAAATCACAAAAACTGAGCATCAGAACGGGTTCGTGTCTAGAAATGGAAGAAGCAAAAGAAAAGGGCTGTAAAAAAATGCCCTATGTAACATGTTACAATAACCCAGGTAGGCTTGACTGCAGCCAGCCATGTTAAATGTAAACATATTTTGTATCAGTCCTCTCTATCATCACAGTGTGTGTGTGTGTGTGTGTGTGTGTGTGTGTGTGTGTGTGTGTGTGTGTGTGTGTGTGTGTGTGTGCGTGTGTGTGTGTGTGTGCAGGAGCAGGTGTGTGTGTGTGTATACAGATATGGTCAAGCTGAAGATTAAAATGAAGATTGGAGAAACATTGCCTGATCTAATGAGTCTCAGTTTCTATGGTAGGGTCAGAATTTGGTACAAACAACATGAAAGCATGGATCTGTGCTGCTTTGTATCAATGATTTAGACTGGTGGTGGTGGTGGTGGTGGTGTAATCTTCTGATGGCTGCTTCATCTCACAGTGGTTTCTTGAACATGATGATGAATGTACTCAAATGGCCTCAACAGTCACTGGAGAGCCCAAGGAATGTCATGGAGAGATTCATCATGGATCTGCATTTGACAAATTTGCATCATCTGCACGATGCTATTAAGTCAATATGGACCAAAATGGGAATGTTTCCAGCAACTTTTTTTTTTTTGGAAAAAACACATTGAAATATAAGAGCTGGACCTGTAAAACACTGCAGGGGGCTGTATTTGCATTATTTTTCAAGCAAAGTGTAGAAGAGTGCAGACTGCTGATCAGAGAGAAAACAAAACTTTATTAGTTTTTTTATTTGCACCTAACAGAGCACCCATGGCAAGACTCTAAAATACACCCACAAGGATGCATAAGCCTGATTGAATGCTAAACAAATTGAAAACTTTAAGTGAAATAAGATTTACTTTGGTACTTAAATAATATGAAGGTTTCTTTACAGTCTTTAGACTTATGACAGCAAATTTAATGAAGGTCGATCATTTAAAAGAACCGAGAACAATCATTTTAGGCAGATGAATGAATACATTGACATCACTGGCGCCTGATAGTAAGAATATCCTCTGTCTGCGTGGGTTCTCTCTGGGTGGCTTCCTCCCTTCCTCTGGGCTTAGGTTAATTGGTGATTCTGAACTGAACATAGGTGTAAATATGAGTGTGAATGGTCTTTTTGTTAGCCCTGAAAGAGATTGGCAACCTGCCCAGGGTGTACCCTGCCTCTCGCCCTATGGTGGGTGGAATAGGATCAGCCTGTGTTTAATGGAAACCTGACGTAGAGAGGCTGTTAACAGGATATGTATAAGAACAATGTGCTGTTTTAATGGGTACTGTCAAAGATGCAACTTCCAGCTCCCTAAGTGAGCAATATTCCTTAACTAAAATTAGATTCTGCAAACCACTGAAATTTTGTGAAAAAGTATTGACTAAGCAGACAACTATATGAGGTCTTACTTTTATTATGTAGAGGCTCTACTGGAAATTCTTGGCACAGCTTTGGTACTTAAGCTGAGCTGTTACTTAACACGGTGATATGATCTCTTGGAAATGCTGTGTTTTAAAAAGCCAGTCTCTGTAAATGATGGTAAATTGTCAAATTCAGAACATTTACAGAAACTGTTGCAGGGTAGTGCCTCTGTTGTGTTGTGTTACAACAGTGTTGTCATATGCCTTACAAAATTTGATCTGTTGCTTTAATAGTGGATTTGGATTTGATCTTTAAGATGACTAACAGCCACCTTGAACTGGAACAGATGAAAAATCACTATGATCCCATGTGCAGGGGAAACTGGTACAAAGACACTTCTTAAAGAGAAAATGTCTGGTGCATGCACTATAATAATAAGCTGATGCAAGCAAAGATCTTAACCCAACAATCCTGATTGAAATTGCATGTGTCGAACTCACAAGTAAAATTACAATATTTATTTCATATGATGCAATTTGTGATCCACACAATTAACAGTAAAACAGGGGCATCTTAAGTTAAAGTAGCTGTATAACACTATAATTACACCTCATGCATCTGTAAATGGATAATTAACAGCCCACAGTAGCTCTGCTGTAGTAGATGGCAGGAAAAAAGTTATTCATCATCATACATTCTGGGCTGAAAAAGTGAACATCTTCATTCATCAAGCTAGTGATGAGAGAGTTTTAATTTTGAAAAGGGCAGTAGAATCCAATGTTAGTAATCATTTCTTATTTGAAAACTTGGCCAAATAAACCTTGGATGGATTATAACCCAAGTTGTTATTTGGAGAGTTCAGGAAATAGAGATATATAAATGGGAGAGAGCAGACACTCACCAGATTGACCAACCTGTGTACCGCATGGATTGACTACAACAAAGCCCATGACTCAGTGCCGCACACATGGATCCTGGAATGCCTAGAACTGTACAAGATTAATAGGAACCTAAGAGCCTTCACCAAGAACTCAATGGAAATGTGGAAAACAGTAGAGGCTAACGTCAAGCCGATGGCACAAGTCACCATAAAGTGTGGGATTTACCAAGGAGATGCTTGTCCCCACTACTGTTCTGTATAGGCCTGAACCCCCTCAGCCAGATCATTAGAAGACCGGCTACAGATACCTACAGATACCATCCTCTAGATGGACGACATCAAGTTGTGTGCCAGGAGTGAACGAGACATCAATTCAGAAATTTTTATTACAGAGATTAAAGCGTGCCATAGGTATTAAAGTAAAGCTCAGTGGTTTGAATCATATCTATCTAACAGACTCCAGTTTGTTCATGTCAGTGGGGACCAAGGCTATTTACACTATACACGCTTTTCTTAATATGGAAGGCATTCCATACATTTTTATTGCTATGCAGATGATAACTAGCTTTATTTATCCATGAAGTCAGATGACACATATCAATTAGTAAAACTGGAGGAATGTCTTAAAGACATAAAGACCTGGATGACCTCCAATTTCCTGCTTATAAATTCAGATAAACCTGAGTTATTGTACTCTGCCCCTGTGTCTAACAGATACTAACTCTGGATGGCATTGCCTTGGCCTCCAGTAACACTGTGAGGACTCTCAGAGTCATTTTTGACCAGGATATGTACTTCAGTGAATATATTAAACAAATATGTAGGACTGCTTTCTCGCATTTGTGCAATATCTTTAAAATTAAAAACATCTTGTCTCAGAGTGTAGTTGAAAAGCTAGTTCAGGAGGTTTCTTCCTGTTAAAAGGGAGTTTTTCCTTCTCACTGTCACCAAATGCCTGGTCATAGTGGGTCGTTTTGATTGTTAGGGTTTTCTCTGTAATTATTGTAGAATCTTTACCTTATAATATACAGCAACTTGAGGTGGCTGTTTGTTATGATTTGGTGTTAGATAAAGTTGCATTGAAAATGGAACTGAATTCAACATTCCACTTCCTGTTTATATGTAATGTAGTGTTTACTCTTCTATTCTTAACTGTTCAAATGATTTGATTCTTTCCTTGTTATGAATTTTATATAATTTTACAAGAACATGTTCAGCTAATTGTTTTTTTATTTTTATTTTAACCCAGCATCAACATATGAGGGGATGAAGTCCTGCAAAAGTCCAGTGTCTGAAAGTTTTATTTTATTCCAGATTCTAATGTAGTCCTTGTTCAAACACACTTCAACTACACAATCACAGGTTTCAATTGTGCTGCCCAAAAATATCTAAAAACTGGAAGTTTAAGTCCTCTATGTGGTCTGCAAACCTGTAATGTTTTCAATCTGATTCTTTGGCGTCTTTAGGATTTATTCTATAAATTTTTTTTGCAACATATCAATAAAATCATAAAACAGACATGTTTAAATGACCCGTGAATAAACATGATTTTTTTCATGTATACGCAGGAAATCCATTATTTTTCCACACAAAAAGACTGTAAAAATACAGTCATAAATCTGAGTGCATAATGACACAAAAATGTCTGTAATTTCACATGGATTTGTTCATTAAATAACAGATATGTTGTGTCATCATGGAAGTTTTCACCTGAAAAATCGAGGGGAAAAAATGCATTATTTTCTTCCACTTATCTATGTCCAGGTGCGAAGGCACGACCCTAAACAGAGAAATCCAGACCACTCTTGCCCCAGCTACCTTCACTAACTCATCTGGGGGAACACCGAGGCGTTCCCACGCCAGCCAAAAGTGACTTTTGGGTGGGAAAAAAATGTACTGCAGATCACGAGCTATTCCAGGTCTTCATAATTTCATGTTGAGGAACATTACTTTAAAATTGTTCCACAACTTGTAGATGCAGTTTTTTACAGATTGGTGAGCCTCTGCCCATTTTTACTTCTGTCTCTCTGAGATGCTCTTTTTATACCTACCATGTTCTGACCTGTTGCCAAATAACAAAATTTGTTGCAAATTCTTCCTCCAGCTGTTTCTTTAGGCTGCAAATGCATTATGTGTCTTACAGTAGTTCTTTGCCGTAATTGGGTAACTGGTTTTAGACAGCAGAAATTATGCAAGGCTTTAAAGTAAAAACTCACTCAGATGTAATTACTTGAAAGAGGAAAATGATCTGTTTGTGAGATCAAAACATATTGTTGGACAGAGCCTCTTCAAAACCCTGAAACTAAACACTTTTTAATGACTGTTAAGAAAATGACCATTTATTCTTGTCCAGTTGTTGTTTACAAAACGTCTTCACTGTATTTACTGTGTAATTATATAGCAATGACTGACTGAGAAATCATTTGAATAATAAAACTTGCACACAATTAATTCTGAATGAGATTAAAAAGACTGGATGCAGTAGTAACTGATAGTAGATGTATTGTTAAACTGGACTATTGCTCATTATTGATACATACTTCTGCTTAGCTTTTTTTCATTCATTCATTCATTCATCCACTTCTTGTTACTTTTCTGTCTCCTGTGGTTTCAGTGCCAGCCACTCCCACCTACCCTGCAGTTAACTGTGTTTCCTCCTTCTGACATCCACCTCGTTACTCGTGGACCACCCGATTCTCACCTTGCCTCCATCTGAGCTTTGCCTTTCTTGCTTCTTATACTGCACTGGTGGTTGATTGCTTGTTAGTGAATCCTACTAAATAAGGAGCATTTTTAACTGGTCTAGTGACTATGTTACACTAATATACAGCATATATTCTATAACCTAACAAATTATGGTTTGCATAGCACTACAGGACGGATGTAGTTCGTCTGAAAAACCATACAAATGCTTAAGTGCCTTAAAATTGCACATTTTCTAATGACCAGCAGAGAGTGATTCTTCTGGCAAAAATAAGTCTGATTGTAGTCTATGGAAAATGCCTACATGCCATCCACTCTCCGACCTCCATATATAGTTTTGTAATGAGTTCATGGGCTCATTTGCTAATTTCAAGTTTTACTAAATATTAAATGATGATTGTAAATTGCAGCCCCCAGTTGCCTAAGGCTTGAGCCCTCAGAATAGAATTTCAGCAACCAGTTAATGTCCACAGATATCTTTATGAAGTCTATGCTTGTTGGCTATAAAAATTTTAAAAAAGGACATTGGTAGGTAGGCTGATAGAGAAAAGGTTTCACATTGAACAGAAGTCATGACAGCTACCCAATAGTGAACGAAAGATATGTCCTGAGTGAGGCAGCATCACCGAGTCGCATTACTGTGGAATGGACATCCCTCTTCCTGTCACTGCAGTGCAAACTAAGGTTACAAAGGATGTCAGAAGGCCAAGATAGGATTGTCCATTTCTGAGATCTTTTGGCTTCCCTTTGGCACCATAGGCAAAAGTGGAGATGTTGCCTATTTTCAGCGACTTCAGACAAAAATTAAAAGAAAAAAATGCAGCGCTAACTTCTCTGAGGAATTCAGTTGGAGTTTACTTTGGAAATTGAAGCAAAATTGCCGCTTACTTGTGTCGTCTCTCCATCTCATGTCACGTACATCCCTCATTGCCTTCTAAACTGTGAAGCTGTCTCAGATTAAAGGCTGAC
This sequence comes from Pterophyllum scalare, assembly GCA_024447675.2. Classification (NCBI taxonomy): domain Eukaryota; kingdom Metazoa; phylum Chordata; class Actinopteri; order Cichliformes; family Cichlidae; genus Pterophyllum; species Pterophyllum scalare. Next base: position 1,537 of record JAMQGT020011328.1, on the reverse strand, counting down.
ACGAGGCCTCACTGGTGGTTTTTATCAGATGTTTTCGCAGAACACCTCTATATTTAGCTCCTATCTACATGTTCCACCACCGACTCGTACATCGTCAGTGGTAGTCTGTGTGATATAGTTACATTTGATGTGCGGATCACATCCTCAATGCCGGTTAAAAGATGACAGCAAGTCAGGACCCTATGGGGCTTGGTATTACTCTTTAGCAGCTGAAAAACACAGATGCTGTCAGTGTATTCGCTATTAATAGCTAGCAGAATTGTCTCAAGACATGCAGAAATACAGCAATCAAGGCAGAAAAGAAGAGTGAAAGCTAGTAAAGGTGGATGTAAATAATGGTGGATTAAAAACTTCTGTAGATTTAAGGCAAAATCTGCCACTTCTCTTCTAACAGCAGAAATGTGCAACTTTAATTGCTGTTGCAAATAATGCTCAGAAGTGATCGGCTTCTGCTTCAACTGCCTTCCTCTCCCACAAGCGACTGAACTGGACTTTGTGCAGATAAACTGTGAAGACAGAAATGTAATGAATGTTGACCTTTTAAGTCCGAGTTCAAAGAATTGAATTCTTTGAGCCCTTTCTCAGTTTATTTGCAGCATACAACATCCTAAGCTAGTATTATAAAAAAAAAAAATTAATCATGTTCATGACACCATGAAACTGGGTTGTGTGCATGTGTCTACAGAAGTAGTTCCCAAAGTCAAGAGTGCTGCGGCCTTCTTAAAAAACAGAAAATCCCATGGGAACCCCACCACCACCACAAGCCTGTCTTCACTCATCAAAATACAAGAAAGTGATGTATTTCCTTGAAATTTAGATTAAAAACACATAAACAACACAGGCTGTTGGCTATTAAATTGCTAAATCTACCCAGTCATATGTGACGTGCTAATGCCAGTATGAGACCCACCTGCCACTGGGACACAAACTTCAATACAAGCGCAGTAATGAGTAATATCAGAAAGTAAACACCTCCTACCACCATTTTTCATTCACTTTTTATACAAATAAATACATTTATATAAATCTGTAACTATGCATATTTGTGAGTAATTTCAAATTCAATTTCTGCTATTACTGCCCCCCCCCCACACCGGCAGTACCTTTGGTAATCACTGTACTACAGTACCAGTCAAAGTTTAGACACAGTGTGTCCACACTCCTTTAATTCCTAACAAATCATGCAGTCCATATCAGTACAGATATCCAGCACAATTTTTCCCATTTATATCCGAATGTTTTAAGTGTTCCTTTAATTTTTTAAACAGTATATATATAAAATACTAGGCCTCTGCTGGAGGACCTGATTGGATTGGCATAATATCTTCAATAATAAAATGTTTGTTTGACTGCAGCCTCCTCTTTGTCTGTGATTGTTTGCTGCATCTGCTGTGCTTTTGTTGGCTTTGGTTTCCAATCTTTGTGCGAGAGTCTGTGTGCGCAGGAGAGATGCTCATCTGTCTTCTAGTGTGTTTTTTTTTCTCTCCCTCGCTCTCGTTATTCACTCCCTGTAAACGAATAAACAATTATTTAAGAA